>BPLR01004501.1:0-183515 GCA_021605095.1 Caerostris extrusa | reverse complement strand
ACATGGAGAAAAGCTTTAACAGTCTGGGATTACTGAATTGATGTGCACATTTTGTATGGAATAAATCATAATAACTTGATTGCTTTTGCTTGATTTAAACGGAACAATACTTGAACAGACGTGTTCCACATGACCAAATATTTACAATTTATACCAAGAACTTGGATACGGTACATTCTGCAAGTAGGTATGACACAAGGTGGCCACGATCAGTGCTCAAAACCTGTATAGCCCCGGAAGAAGAGTTGTCGAGTGAACTGTTGTACAACGGCTATTCGAACCCTAACTATTTCAGTTTCATAATCTAGTGTGAGTAGGTATAGCCACGCAAAAAGACCATTTACATCCATATCATCTGCAACAGGTAGAATTGTGCAATCTGATAATGATAATGATCCAGATAGATCTGATAACGATTGTTTCTAATATTGTGCAATTTGCATGTTGGTGCATGCACAGGAGGAGCAAATGCACTTTCCAACTATTCACAGATGAAGTAGACATGCAATACCACGCTGCCCAATAATTTCCAAAACGAATATAACCGCTTCAGAGAATATCGGCGAATCTGAGCTGTCAATGGGACGATCTTGTTAGCGCCACAGGCTTCATTGGTATCGGACACACGTTCTGGATGTATCTGGCGATTTCCAATATACGGTATTTATTCATCGGTATTCTTCAAAATTATTCATGTCAATTCTGCAGGAGGAGCAAGTGTGCCTTCTGAAGAGTACTTAGTACTGGTGACCATGTGGTTATTAAAATTTACACATCTTTGTTGGAGAAAAAAAAGTCAGGATTTCCAAGTTTTCTTAAGCCAAAGTAAAAGTTTTATTAAAAGTTGCACTGTTTTTCTTTTTCTTTCTTGTTTTTATTCCATATTATTTTGAAAACTGTTTTTATTAAAGTTTTGATATTTCCATGTACTTAAATTTTGCTGTATTTAAGTGCTATAAAATTTATTTAATGATCGTTTCATTTCCTCATGTAAATTATTCATAATGTAATATAGTAAAAAAAAAGAAAAATGTTTTGGATTGATTTTATTTAAAATGTAACTTTTATTTAAGTCAAAATAATTGAAAAACTTAAAAATTAATAATTTAAGCAAAAGGCTTTTTGCACAACATTCTTAATCAACTTAACTTTTTTAAGGTTTAACATTTAAATGAGACTTTTATTTTTACCATATTAAGTCTAAGTAAAGTAATTTTAAAAAAATTAATCGGATTTTATCCACATTCATGTTTTTGAATAGCAATTATTCGCTTTTGTGTTGAAATCTAGTGTGTGTGTGTGTTTTAGAAATGTGTACTTATTTATCGTCATCTCGCTAAGCAAATCATACAGATTTTTCTACTTGGTAAGATTGTAAGTCTACTATTTGGTAAGATATAGCAGCTAAACATTCATTAAGGATATTGCGTATTTTTCTTTTATTGAAGAAGCATATTTCATAATATTTATAGTTCGTTTGCTTTAAATGTATAAGAGTGGAGGCTTTAGGTATAGAAGACCATATTTCGCCTTCTTCTTTGCTCTCAGAATTATCTCCCCATCCGCACTAATTTTCCATCATGTAATCAAATTTAATATATTCATTGAGATATATTTTGCTTATTTAAAGTGCAAGAAAAAAGGTGGTATTCCACTTTGAAGTTTTCCGGGGAAATGAAAGTTTCTAATGAAAACTAAAAGTATGCATCAAATTATTTAGCAATAAATGAAGTTTAAATGAAATATTTTGCAATAAAAGTTGTATAAGAGGCAATTTGGGTAAAAAGAGGTCATTTGTTTTAAAAAATTAAATAATTGTATTTTGAAGTCAACAAAATAAACGGTAATTCATAAACTTATAATAAATATACAAAATAATCGTAATTCAAAATGACAAACTAATTTTAAACAAAAATAAATAAAATTTATACGAGAAAATAGTCATTAAGAACTATTTGAAAAATATTTGGTGGGGGGAGGCTGAGACTCCCATTTCGTTGTTTATGATTTAAAAACAAGTTTCCTATTCAAAGTTTTAAATCTATATAAAATCGTATAGTATAATAAAATAGTATCTTTAGCAGTACATTTTACTAATTTTTAACAAATTAACCCTTGTTATAACGTGTATTCGGATAATTCGAGCTCTTTTTCTTATTTATAAAATATAATTTTCATACAAAGAATTCTTTGTATTAACAACTAAAAATGTATTACAAACAAGAATAATTCTCTGTTTATAATGTTTTTTAATTAAAATTCTATCTGTTACTTTCCAATTCTCTGTTAACAGTGGTAATTACAAATTACCATTGTTTAAAATATATACATTAGTACCTTGATAAAGGCTTCGTCTATATCACGCTTTTACCAAGTCTTTCGACATGTGCTATATAACGAGAATTTACCATATAATAATGTGTGATATGGTGGTTTCTATAAAATAATTACCAACCAATCTTCTGAGACTTCCATCAGACCGTCATTGTTTCTTGAAATGCGACACCGATATTAAGATAAAAATATTGATTGTTGAAAATCTAGAAGATCAGATTTGTTAAGAGTCAGAAGTGAAGAATTACTTGCTTTCTGAAATGATGAAGCTCGATTTAAAATATAACAAATGGTCTTTATATGGATTTGATAAATGTGCAGGGTGGATTAGGTCTGAGAAATAGGGAGAAAGGTGTGCCTCTGGGAATATTCATTCCAAATGCAGCGAGTTCAACATCTTTGATGCTTTAACACCTTCTTCCTTGATGATCCTTACTTTGATATCATCGTAATGAGATTTGTTTAAGTGCCATAGAGTTTGTTCTATGAAACTAATAGTTGATATCTATAATATAGTTACATTTATAAAATCTTTTAATGCATAAATCATAGGCTGAAAGCTTAAATATCAATTTATCTCCTTCAAATGTTATCAAGTTTCCAGACTGGTAATTTTAAAATTATTTTCCGATGAGCCAAAGCGTGGAAATATATCTCTTTATAAATTGTAACTATAGAATGAAAAATAGTATTTAAATAAAATGAAAGAAAATTGAATCAATAAATGATCACTGAGAAATCTTTTGTACAATATTCAAGTATCAAAATAAGCTACAATTTTTCTGATTTCACAAATTAGTAACATTCAAGTCTAATTATTAAGAATAAAACAATATGTTATCAAATAGGCGATAGATCCTTTGAAATTAGACTATTTTTCAGTGGGCATATTTTATGACTGATAGAACAGTTAACTTCTTAAAAGTAAAAAGATATTCTCAGGCATTTTCTATACAGAGAAACTTGAATGGCGCATAGTTATATAATTTATGCTTCCATTAAAAGAATTTCTTCTATGAAGTCTCTAGTTCAGGTGCATTTTTATTGCCTCATAAATCTGACATCTAGTTACTAAAATGCATTGAGGGCTGACAAGAAGTTTTGCTTGCGAAAACTAACGTGAATTTATGGCAACCATTCAAATAAAAACTCGTGTTGGACGTCCTAAGTATAATATTAGGATACAAATTCAGAATTTTTAATTCAAAAAAATAAAACAGTTTCCATTCTTGCGTCTTATTTTGCTTAATTCACAATTACATATTATTTTTGCTTAATTAACTTATAAAATTCATAATTTAAAGGTTCAAATAGTATAAGTAACATAAATAATTCTCATTATTATAATAGAGAGACAAAATTTATTGCAATAGAATGTTTTAATACGCATGGAAAAATTCGTTTATATATTTCGTAAAACCTTTTATGATACGCTCGATCAAACATGTAATTAAGATTTTAAAATTCAGAAAGTAACAAACAGTTTGGTCAAAACAGGTCCTAACGCCTTGACCAAAAGTAAGTAACAAAGAATATGACTCTTTCCATCAATCGTTTCAAATCGTTCAATTTTGAATATTAGTGAATAAATAGCTGGAGCTCCAGAGAAGTCCATCAGATGATGGGTAAAAGAGGAGATAATGCAATTCTAGAACCATTCGAATTTGATTAACTTTGATTATATCAATATCTCACATCGGGTTCAATCACAATATGACCGTATTTAACCATTCGAGAGAGCTCACTGCCATTAGACAATGGCGACGGCAACCCTCAACAAAGATTCAAGAACCTAGCGGGCTTGGAAACTGTTAAACTTAGAAAGACTGTGATGGCACTCCCAGATCTTGAGTCGATCTCATCAGTGATCTGGCATGTTATCATTGATAGGTAATTCACAGAACACACACCGACAAGCGCAATGGTTCTCATCCAGACAACAGTGGAGATCAGAAGAGGTGCAAAAATATCTTAAAAATGAGGTACAAATTTAAAAATATTTCATCGGTACAGAAACATTTATATAATGAAATAAAATATAAAAAATAAGACTTTGACTGGAGATCACGTAAGGATGTGTTGATATTTATTGCCCGGCGTAGAAATGGATTTTTACCCAGACAGCTACTTCATTTTAGAACAAATAGGATTGAAAAAGTGGTGTTAAGACTTGAATATGGGCTGATCACTGAGTTCTATTTAGGCCTCTTCTGATAGAATATAAATCTCTGATAGAATAGAAAGAATTGAGCCTGTCACGTGTAACAATGAAACGAAATAATGAAAATAAGCAACAAATGGCTTTATTTTTGTATGATACTTTATCGCTAATTATTATAAGTTGTTTACAGTGATATTATTAGTGCAAACCTTGAAAAGGAATGAACTCTCCATCTTTGTGGTAACTGATATCCCTCGTCTAAAAGCTCAGTCAACAAATTTGTAATTTCATTCTCTGTTAGAGCTTATTAGATTGCATTTATCTCTTTTTTGGAAGTGAAGGTCTGCAGAACTGTGGTTCTCCGCTTCTTTTATCATAAAACAGCGAGCTCTATGCTGACCTTTTCTGACATCACAGTCAGGTATAAGTTACAGATGCACATGTTCATTGTACTGCACGTTAAGTAGTCGGAATAGTAACTAAATAAAAATATTTAAAGATGCATAAATAAGAGATGATACTTTTTCTAACATGTAGGAGATACCGAAATGAAACCTATTTTAATTTGATACTTTTATGTTGTTCAGTTAGTTCAGTTTTTTTTTTTTTTATTGTGTCATCTTCACACTCATCTTACAGAGAATAACTATTAAGATAAAGCAAGGGTATATTTTTTTCCTGGTTGTTTGAAATGATTGTTAAAATAATACATTTCAATTATTTATGTAGAGTGCTCTATGAAATAATTATGTGGAACAATATTTAAATATGTACATATTCTCTGTTTTATTTTATTATTATTACGGCAGTAGGAATTTTAAATTGCTATCTAAATAAATAACCTATTCAATGCGTATCTTATTATTTTCTAATAAGGTATTACATTTACAATTGAGTTCACAGTTGTCTTACGTCTCACGCGTATTTAAGTACAACGTACCAAACAAATTTAATTGACAGATAAAGAGCATTTTTATGTTCACATCTTTTTTAAGAGGAAATAAAATATACACTATAAAGATTGAATTGGATTTACTAAATTTGTTTTTATAATAAAAGCTAAAATTATAACAAAAAAATATATAATAAGATACTGAAAATTTTTTAATTCCATTCATATTTTTTTAAAATAAAAGCTGAAGATTGTTCCAGTTTATTCTTGCTAAAATAATATTTCCATATACATTAACTTCTTACTTCTTAATTATTAATGTTAATACATTAACTTGTTAACATATTACTATGTTATTAATAATTAATGAGATTTGATAGTACTCTGATTAACACCGCAGAAATTTTGAAAAGGCCACTGCAAGACAAATTTATTGGCACAGAAATTCAGAACAATTGTTTTTTCTGAAAACTTCAGCAACGTCGTATATCTGAAAATACTTTGAAGTATATATATATATATATATATATAATAAAAGTAAGGGACCGATAAAAAAAATCGAAAGAAAACTAACTGGAAAGGAATTAGAAACAAGACCAATTTTGAAGAACAAAGGCTACAGCAGTATTCTCTACTCTTGATTTACCATGTGCTTCATAGAAACGCAATCAACTTGTATAATAAAACCATAATAAGATTCGTTGTATAAAGCCCTAGAGTGCCTCACATTTAGACCCTTCCATAAAAGAAAAGGAATAAAGAAACAAAAGTGCACATAAACTGCAGCAACGAAACTGAAAATCATGAGACAAACACAAATATAAAAAGTGTGAAAGCCTAGAACTGCATTTGGGAGATCAAATAAGAATTCAATTATTTATACAAAATATTCATCAACAGGATGTGAAACAAATTGTACAAGAAATCAGTAAAACCTAAATACTTATTAAAAGAATAACAAAAAAATAAACTTCAAAAAAAGAACTTAATTATAACATCATGAGGATAACTTTATCAAGGAACACCGTACTTTCAGTATATTAAAAATCATGCTATTTCAGATAGATATAGATATATATAGGCATGCTTCAGAAAAAAAAGCATCGTTAACTCCTTTATACCAAAGAGATAAGTTCATATATTTTTTACTAAAAACGACGACGTAGGGATGTCAGCCCTACGCCCACACTCGTATTAGAGCGGGACCTATTATTTAAAGTGGATTCGAACCACTATAAACATCCATGGCACCGCCGAGACTTGAACTCGAAACCTGTGGCACCGATAGCCAGAGCGCTAATATACTCTTATTACATATCTGAATATATTTTTGTCCATTTTATTCATTATTTATAAATTTCAAAGTTCAATTGAAATAACTACATTTTTTAAGGATTACAGTTTTTTTATTTAATACAAAATTTTCTTAATTTTATTATAAACCATTTTATTAAGAACGTTTTTAATTTATAAATTAAACCTTGGAGAAAAGAAACGATTTATTCCTTTTGAAATTAAAATATATTACATTAATAAAAAATCTACTTAATAATTATCTATTATAAGAAGAGACATATTTAGTGAAGACATAATAAAATGTTAAGGGAAATTTTCTGTAGTTTAAACATCCAATATTCTTATAAGTAATGCCTGAAAAAGTTATGATGCTAATTATTTTCTTTAAATATTTGGTAAGGTGTAGTATATAGCTTTTTTGTATTTCGGATAAATATCTTCAATTATTTACTTTTTTTTTACCTATTTCGTGTACATATCTTTCTTCATTTATTTTATTTTTTTTTTTTTTTGCTTTTACTTGTCTTTGTATTTACTTTTAAATACTAGGCTCTTGTAAAAAGCAAAAATTTTAAGATTAAAATTTTAGTATATAATAACCCTTCTAAATTTCCATTTAAAGACAGCAACTTTAATTGAATGAAACTCGTTTTAATTTTTTAATTTGAGCTGCAATACTTTACGCAATTATAATAAGGTTACCAAGCAGTCACAAAACAAACTTAACTCTAAAAATATCCACATTAGTGAATATTTTTGATTGCTTTCAATGATTTCAATTAACTTTACTTAAATTTATGAACATTGTGTAACAACGAACATTATGCAGGGTTATTAAAAATGAAGGAACATATTTTAAATTTTTATTTACAATGAAAGTGGCAATGAGTGTCCACATATTACACATCAATGGATAGAAGAAAGTTCATAGTTATTTTATGCATTCAACGTGAGCACCATTTGTTATACGACAAATGTAGAATTGCTACATCTACTCCTTCATTTTGAAGCTGCCTGATAGCCAATTGACTAGCTCTCTGGCCGTTGGAACCACAAGCTTTCAGGTTAGAATCCTGGCGATGGCATGGATGTTTATTGATTGTTCGGAATCCACGTTAAACTGCAGGTCCCAGTCTAAATAGCCTAAAGTGTGCACAAAATGTCAATAGAACGAAGCGACAAACCAAACCTTCATTTTGAATAACCCTGTGTAACAACTTAGTAAGGAAAAACTTTGTTTATGCTATAAGACCGTTGAGATGAGAGATGTAAGTTGGAGTTAGGACCGCAGATATTTTAAATTTTTAAAAATTTAAAAATAAAATTTAAAATTATTTAAAATGAAGGAGCAGATGTTCCAATTCTACTTTATCGCATAGCAAATGATGCTCTCGTTGAAAGCATAAAAAAAACTTTGAACTTTTCTCTATCCGTTGATGTGTAATATGTGGTCCCTCATTGCCACTTTCATTATAAACAAAAATTTTAAATCTTTTCCTTCATTTTAAATAACCCTGTATATAAAGAACATAACATATTAATACAAAAAGCAAAAAGAGAACTGAAAAGGAATGAATTAGGAACACTGTAAGTTTTCATAACGAGAACACTAGAGTATTCGCTGCACGTAGATTATCATGTGCTTCATAGAAACAAGAAGCAAAAAAAAAAATTTTCGCCCCTAAGTCTAATTTCTTATACAATCTCTCAACACTTTTCCATAATTTTACATGCAATTCTTTTTACTAATGGATTTACAAAATTTCATGAAATAAATTCAATGGTTTTTATTGAATTCATATATCTATAAAAACAGTTTTTCATAAAGCATTTTTTACAATTTTAATATTGTAGTATTTGTACTAACTCAAAAGACCTTTTTGTACTCTAAATTTGCTGACAAAAAACACATATATCCTATAAAAATAACAGTACTAAATAAACAGGCACTAAAGATAATAGAATAGTTTAAGGGCAGCAAAAGAAAATTGTACATTTTAAGTAGAAAGATTATCTATTTGTAATACATTAAATCTCACTCTTCTTAATAGCTTATATAAGATCTTTTTTCATTGTTAATCCAAAACAGCTTTTATAATCCTCAGCGCTGATAAAAGTCTCTCAACACTTAATCGATATACTGCAAATAGATTTGGAATAAAAAAGAGCTAAAAACATGGAGACAAAATTCAGATTATGGGAATATGTAAACATTATGAAGCATTAAAAAAAAAAGGAGATTTTCAATTCTTAGAATCAACTGGAAGGTAACTTGTTTGTTTCCTTTGTAGTATTTGTGAGTTGGGCAAAGTAACAAACTGAAAGATGTGTAAAATCATTTTAATAATAAACCAGCCTCATAAAAAGTACAATTTTCCCAAGTGTTCTGGTGGTCTCAAACCTTAAACTTTACAACAACTCAGTAAAGATGAAACTTTTATAACAGCCAATAGTGTAACCCCCTGGTCATTTAAATGTTATTTCACAGACCGAACAGATTAACGTGAAAAAGAAAGGTTATTATTTTATTTATCAAATTTATTTTATTTACAATTTTGCATTTTACGAGATTTATTTTACATTATTTCGACCTGACTCGTGACTCAGTGGTAACAGCTAAGTGTCGCTAATGAGCATGAGGGCTGAGGCTCAATCCGCTGGCGGCATTGTTATAATAGACACTGTTTCAAAAATTAGGAAACTTGAGGGTGTTTGTGATGTTCAGCATCTTGTCTCATTAGTCCGACTAATTTCCCGGGATAGTTCCCCCTAAAAGTCCTTCCTGGAGGCACTGCGCTTCTTTTTCAGCGACTCCCAAGTCAGATTTCTACATACGGGTGCTCCATCACAACAGAAGCTACCCGTTTCCTTCCGTCCATGAGTAGACTATTCATGCAATATCCGTTCCGCGCTGCCGGACACTGAGGATTAGTCACAATTTACATTATCGATTTATTCTAAAAAAAATCTAATCTAAGAATGATTAGAATCATTTTTAAATAAAAAATGATTTATAGATTATATAAAAAACAATAATAAAAAAGACATAAATGCAAAAGGAAATTATGTTCTCATGATTCATCTTAACATTCTGCAACTTTTTTTTTTTTTTTGTCTGTTTAATCTCACATTTAAATGATTATTTAATGCATTCCACTTAACCAAAGTATCTTAAATTTGAGGTCTAAATGAAAACTGTTTAGTTGTCTTCTTTTTATTACTGTTTAAACAAAGGATAACTAAACAACATATTCTATGCATGATATTTTTGAGAATCTTTGTGAACAAACGATTTTAATTAGTTTCTAAATTATGACAAAGAATTAGAAATTTATTTTCTTCTCATGTAATAAAACATCTAGTTTGCATTTATACTTTGTAAAAGTATATCACCTAGTTAACCTTTGATGTACCTTTATCTAACTAAAGATACATACATGAACATGGATTTCATTTCTTTTGTTTAAATATTATTCAGAAGAGAAAAAAAATTTAAAAATCCAATTTTTTTTTCTTTTTGAAACCCCCTATTACTTAATAGTGAATAGCTAAAAGTACGGAAAATTTCAACTTAATTACATATGAAACGTAATATTTCATGACAAAATTAAGATTAAACAGAAAAGAATTGCTACAATTCTGTTCTTGTTCTATGAAATCATAATAAAAATTGCTTGTATAAATTGTTACAAAAAAATTGTCTTTTTTTAATCTTAATTTGAAAACGAAAATTTTTGCGGAATTTGTATATTTCTAATCAACACTTACCAAAAGGATTATTATTTATGAAAAAGAATAATGCCGGGGGATTTTTGTAAAAAATTATTTTAGTGTAAGTACATTTCAAGCAAAAATAACAGAAAAATATAAATTTGTGAATTGAAATATCTATCCATAAGTACAAAAGAAATATTTACAAAAGAAGTTTATTAAATGTAAAGCGCAAGAGTTTATAAAAAAATTTGTAATAATTATCATATTTTTGTACAATTTTAAGCCTTTTAATTTGTTAAAATGTTATAAATTGCATTCTCATTAATTATTTATTGTAAGATTCATGTTATACATAAATAATTATAGAAAATTTTTTAAAAATCAGAATTGTTAAATTATGATAACGCAAAAAATAAATAATAAAGCAAATAATATTTTCTCTCTCGAGAATATGTGAAAAACATATATTGTTTTTAATAAAATGAAACGGTTTCTAGTGCTATTTTATAACTAATTTTAAAATAATTTTCTTCGTGTCATATTAAAAGATCTTGAACACTAATTAACATAAATTATCTGGCATTTAATTTATTTACTGCTTAATTTAATCTCTGTTTTAAAAATTAGAAAATTCTAAAAAAATTTAACTAAACTAAATTTAACTAAAAACTGAAACTAACTAAATCTAACTAAATTTAATTTTTCTAAAATTTAAAAATTCTAAAAATTAGATTTAGAAACTGAAGACTTGAGAAATTTTTAAAGAAACGTTTTAAATTTTTGAAATAACAGGAATGTTTTATTATTTATGGATAGACATTTCAACTCACAAATTTATAGTTATTAATTTCGTTTAATAATACAATTAATAATTTTTTGAATATTTACATTAATGTGGTAGATAATGGATAGATAGTGCCACGATTCCACGGCAACACGGTTTTATTATTTATGAGAATTACTATACTAACATAACATAACTTAGACAATGATGGTGATTTTTTACAGGTGAAGTTGGATGGAGATTTGGACCAATAACTTCACATACTCGTGCTATCCTTTAGCCAGAGCTGGCATTTAGCGCTCTTGTTTAACGACTGGCGATCGAATGGGACATCTCTCTTACCGGTCTACCTGTTCCAGCATACAGGCGCGCCATCTGATGGTCAGCTGAGGACTAAATTCCCATAAAGATCGGTCATAGACGTGTGAGGTCCTCCAACTTTAAAAACAAAAACAAAACAGGAAAAGAAAAAAATTTGACAATGAAGGACAAAAAAGATGGAGAAAAAAAGTTTTGAAGTATGAATCTTTGGTTGCAAATTGGGGAGGTCCAGGGCTTCAAGTAGCCCACCGAAGTGGAAGTTACTTCGTGAACGTTGTGAGCTCATAATTTTATTTGATCATAGTGGTTATGTGTTGATGATGGCACGCCACGGGTCGCGAGATTGGCAGGATTTTAATTTCCACTAACATGATGCCATTGAGTAGGAGAAGACAAAGTCTGGATTTTCGCCACTCTATTGGCAATGAAGGTTTTTCATTGACTGACATGAGATCTTATCCAGCCAAGTATGATAGTGGAATCTGTATAAAGATGGGATTGTGATATAGGGATGCCCTATGCTTTACAAGTAAAATCCATCCATTTAATTAATAGAAGTGCTTCACACAATTTCAGTCGAGGTAGTAAAATAGTTTTAAGTGGTGCAACTTTAGTCTTGACTATTACTAGCTGAACGCTGATTTTTCCTGTATGTGACACAGAACGACAATAAATTACAGTTGTTTATGTCCTCACTGAGGCATCCCTAAATCCATGCAGCTGAAATCGGTTATCTTGATCAATTAACAAATAGTTATCTTGGAATTTTGAAGTTTTTAATAAACAATATGTCTTTTGAAAGTGTCTTCCATTCAAATGCTATCTTTTGAGAGTGCCTGGAGAAACGGTTTCATCCCATTGCAACTGATATTTCCACAGTTTTTGCATAATTAATTTTGCACTGCATTGTGATGGGTGATAACCATGCAACACAGTCGAAAGTCTTTGCGATTTTGAAAGAAATGTTTTTTTTTTTTTGTTAAAGTGTCTTCAAGAGACAATTGACTTAGAAAAAGAAGACATCTGGGGCTGGATGCCACATGACACCTAAAGGTTTTACGGTATCATCATTGCTAATGCTCAAAGAAGCATTTGATACACGCAAATCTTCTTCAATTAAGTTCGTGAGTTGATTGCAATTAGAAGCCCATTTTCTCAAAGCAAGTCCAGCACTTTACATCATCAACTGAGCTTGTAGATCTAGAGCTTCAGAAATTAAATTGGATCCGGACATCAAGTCATCTACATAAAAGTATTTCAGAAGTGTTTTAGAGGCCAATATAAAATGCTATGCTTCTTGTATAGACAACTGCTGCAAGCATTTTAACTGCAATGTACAGAGCTCATGCGTTGCCGTAAGCAATTCTCGTCAATCGGAAATCTTGAATTGGTTTAAAAAGGTTAATCACCCCAGACTACTCTCTGAAAGTCCTTTAATACTATTTGCCGGTACATTTTTTTCGATGTCTGCTGTCACGGCTATTTTGTGCATCATGAAACGAATGAGTAATGTGGTTAAGTCAGTTTGTAACTGTGGACCAACCATTAGTTTATCATTGAGAAAAACATCAGTTGAGGATTTAACAGATCCATCGAGAACCACGCGAAATTTGTCTCCACTTTTATTGGATACTGGATGATGTGGGAGGTAAGAAATCGAATTGGCCGGAACATCTATCTCATTTTCAGGAATTACTTCCATGTGACGAAGTTTTAGATAGTCTTCCGTGAATTTGCAGTATTCAGTGAAAAGGGATTGATTCTTACCCCTACCAGAAAACCCTACCAGAAAATCATCGGAAAGAATGGGTTTCACATGAAATCAAAAACACATTTCCCATTAATGACCAGTTGTCACACACAGGCACAGATAACGTGGGTTGTTTTTCGCTGTCAGACGGAGACGCTCGGAACGAAAGCCGCTCTTTCCAGACGCGCTCTCGTCTGGACGCTGATTTAGAAGATCTTCCATATTGCGGTTTTGTGACTTTCCCAATTCAAGTAAGATACTATGTACTTTGTTATTTCAGCTCCTTTGAGCAAACAATTTCGATAACTAGAAAGACAATCGTTGACCACTACACTCATCTAAAAATACATCTGTTGAATTTTTAGTATTTTGGCTGTGAGGGCGGACTAAAATGAACAGACGGAAAGTAGCAATGCAACGTTCTTGAACAATGTTTATTACTCGAATAAAAAAAAAAAAAGATAACATCTAGCAAAACATTTGGCGACTGAAGTGCACTCTCTTACGGAGAATGAAATATCATACAAAACAGCTTAATACAGTTATAGTCTAAATACTAGTCTTTGAGAATTTTTAAAATTACTCTAACAATCTCTTGCCGTCGGTTGAAATTCAGCTAAAAGCATTTATTTTAGTTTTGTGTAATCCGACAATTTCTCCTCTATTGCATACGTTAAAACAATATTAGCTTTAACTCTAAGCAAGTTAACAGGTGGGTTGAAAAGTTCAGAGACTGACACATAGATGGCGCTACTAGTATTAAATCCATATGATTTTTTAGTTAGCCCTAACCTTCAAAAAGACATGTGTATAAATTTGACAGCTATTACACTATTAGTATGTGAGTTATAGCATTTTTAGTGAAGTTATAGCATTTTTAGTGTTCATCACGTGCAGTCCACTCGGCTGACTGTCGATTGAACTCCGGTGTGAAATGATGGAGCCATGTTTCATCCATTGTCACATATCGACGCAAAAATTCGGGTTTATTACGATTGAACAGCTCCAAACACTGCTTAGAATCATCAATTCGTTGTTTTTGGTCGATTGTGAGCTCTGCGCGACACCCACTTTGAACAGAGCCTTCGCATATCCAAATATTCATTCACGATATGTCCACGATATATTCGCCAAAAAGCAATGCTTTATTAACACACGAAATTCCTTTTATCCATTTTTTCAAACTAACAAAAGTTGCTTCACTAAAAAGGCTATAGCTCACATACTAATAGTGCAGCAGCTGTCAAATTTATACACGTGTCTTTTGAAGGTTAGGGCTAACTAAAAATCATATGGATTTAATACTAGTAGCGTCATCTATGTGTCAGCCTACGAACGTTTCAGCCCACCTGTTAATTAAGATATCAGCTTGTAATTCTACGGGAATTTGTTTAGTAGCACGTGTTTTTTTCTGAGAAAGTACACAACAAATGCAATTTTGGGTTTCTCAGGAACAGCAATAACTAATAATTTTTTTACTAAATTCTCAACACTAAGCGGTGCCTTTGTACGTTCATCAGGCAGAATTTTAACTTTCCTAACATAGCTCAATATCTTTCTCGAGTAGCGCTAATTTAATTTTTTTTTAATCTGTAGTGCAAATTAAATTAATTTGGTAACGGAATTTATTTATTTTTTAATTTATTGTTTTTCCCCATTGATTTTCCCCGTCTATTATTTTTCCCCAAAATTTGTTTTTTTCTTTTTACAAATTTATTTTATTTCTTTTGTATTATTTTAAAGATAATAATTTCATCAAATGATTCTTTTTCTTTTTTATACATTTTATTTTTAATGTGATTTGTAAAATCGTTTTATAATTTCATTCAATCTAAATCAACTTATAATTTGTTACCAGTATGTTACAACTTCTAATTTTTTTTTTTTTTTTTTTTTTTTTTTTTACCACTTCATTAGGAATTTAATTATAACAAAACTATGTTTTGCATGAAGAGTTTTCTTTAAAATCTCTCGCATTTCTCTTTAGACAATATATTACTATAAAATTTTCTACCCAATATTACTTACTAAAAAGCACTCATATTGTTCTCTTTAGACTTATCATGTAAGTATAATAATTTTTTTTAAATATTAGACACAACATCAAAATTTATGTAGTATGTTATTAATATAGTTGAACATTTAAATGTTTGGAGATCCCAAGAAAAAACAATTTTGTTCGCAAAAATTTACTTTATTATAAAGAGTTATGAGAGATATGCCAGAATTTCTTCTGATAAGAGACTAGTTCGACCATATTATTCATCCATTAAAAATCTCCATTTAGCTTGAATACTGAAGGCTGTTTGACGCATCTTGTACGGGGAATTTTTTTGCTCTTTTACCGCAGGGAAAAAGAAAAACTACAAGGTTAAAAAATTGTGTTTGCATAGAAAAAAAGAAACGTTTTTAAGCTAAAATAAATCATAGTCATATAATTTTAGGTTATTTTGAAATATTAAAAATTCATATATAAAGTTATAAATTCTTAATGTTAAAATCTAAGTATTTTAAAAGTATAAAAGTTAAAATGGTATGGTATTTTAAATATTTTTAAACAATAATAGTAATAGTAAATTTTAAGCAACGAACAAATTTTTTAAATATAAGAAAAAATTATATTTCAACAAAAAATATTTCAAGAAAATCAGTCTTTGATTTATTTACGACGATTGTGTAAATTAAAATTTTTATATTTGAAATATGTCTTGAAACAATAGTGGTGAAATTTAAATGTTTTTTACTCAAAAAGATTAATATGACTTACAAAAATTAATTTTCAATTACAATAACACAACGCATCAGCATTTTAAAAGTGAAATAATTTTCTGTATTAAAACAATATCAATAAAATTTGACAGAGTTCACATTTTTCTTAGAAACATTTCATAAAATTCATATAACTGCATAACTTATAAAAAAAATAGTATAAAACAACTATTTTTAAAAACATAAATATTCGAAATTTTGTATCAGCACCTGAAATTAAAAAATAAAAAATGCAGTATTGAATTAATCCTTTATTTATCAGAAATATTTTCCTTTCCTTTTTACTTTTAAAAAGAGGAGAAGAAACTTTGAAAATCAGGAATTCCATATTTTGTATAGCTGTAAAATGTTTATCAATAGAAAATTATGAACATTACCTGATAATCAGAATTCTTCACTTCAGTATCAGTATCAGTATCAGTAGAAAAATTCGTGGAATGTTCAACTCATCGAACATAGTTATATCAGTGTGTTTGTACAAAAAGCTTATAATAAAATAATTTCTTTCAAGAGTACATGACTTTCTGAAGTCCCTTGATAGTAAAAGGTATTGAAAATAAGATAGTAAAAGTATAGAAAATATATATTGAGTAGAAAATCGGAACTAGTTTGAAAGAAAATCTTTTGAAGCTGATCTTTTTATTATAATGCAGCTGGTAAACATTTAGACAACTGTCTTGGATGCCTTAAGGCAAACGCTGCGCAGACGTTACTCACTTAGAACTACCCAGGAGGTGCGTGTAGCTTGAAGATAAGCTACGGACGCGGAGTAACAATACCCCGTAACGTCCTACGATCACGTTAGATCGAGACTACGATTTAAAAAGTAGATTCCGTCAAGTGGAACACCCATGGCACCGCCGGGACTCGAACCCAAAATCTGCGGTACCGAGTGCCAGAACGCTAGCCACTCGGCCATTCAGGCCCCTTGAAGCTGATCTATAATACTTTATTTTACAGGAAATTAATCATGAATGCTTAAAACCATTTTAATATGGATAGTCTATATTAATTATAAAAAATATATTGTCAGAAAAAATGAGATAATGAAAATGATAATGAATATAGATAATGATAATAGATAATGAAAAAGATAGATTACATAGAATTTTAATGAATCGTAAAATAAAATTTCAATTTGTTCATAAGAATTTAAATAAGTAAACTATTAATTTAAAGAAATATTAGAAAAGTTAATGACAAGTCCTAAAAATATAAGAAAAATGAATGCATATCATTATTATTTTCTATTTTCAAAATTATCAATTAGATTTAGATTTAGTTTAAGAAATGATTTGGTTAAGTCAGGCTAAAATATAGTATTTTTTCGAAATATTTTCTTATGTTCTGCATTAAGAGAAGGTAACACGTTCAAAAAAGCAGCTGTATATAAGAAGAGAAGTAAAGTATATTAAAAAAAGATACAAATTTAAAAAAATAATAATCATAAAGTCATAATAATTATAATAATTAGTAATTCATAATTAACATAATATTCATTAAGTCATAATAATCATTAATAATCATAAAGTATAGGAACTTTTATGTAAAGTATAAAAGATTTTAATGATATATGAAATGTAAAAAAAAAAAAAAAAAAAATTGAGAAATCAATCATATTTCTTAATCAAAGGCTATGTTTAAAACAAAATTGATGGAATGAAAAATTATGTGTTAAAAAAAGGATACAAGAAGGTTTTAAAGATTTGAACATGACTGTATTAAATGTTGTAGATAAAATGTATTGTTTAGTAATATTAATTACGGAAATGTAATTGTAAATGTATGTAAAATTAATATTGGATCGAATCGTGCGTAATTTTACATTCCGCTATTCTGTAAAAGAATGATTAATGGTAAGATGATTTTAGTAAAACATATTAGAAAAAATATTCTCTTCTGAATGTATCTTTATTGAAAATAGTAAAAAGTTGGGGGGTTTTTTTTTTGTTTTTTTTTTGTAGGGCTTAATTAATTCTATAAAAATTATTAAGTACTAACACATTTAAAAACTTACTTTAAAAGTATATATTTATTTATGTAATGAATCATTGGTAATTGATTCAATGATATGCATAAATTTATATTAAAATAGGATGTCAAATGTATACACACATGAACACTGTACAAAAAAAAAAAAATTTGGGGGTGAAAAATTGTAATGAGGAAAAGAGTCATGTAAAAAAAAAAAGTATTGTCTGCATTAAAAGAAATAAAAAATAAGGAAATAAAAGTTTTATAAAAATAAGAAATAATATTGGAAAATAAGAAATCATTTCCAGAAATTTTTGTATAACTTAAAAAACTGGGGAAAATTATGTATGTATGTATATATATATATATATATATATATATACTTTTCATAAGGAAAGAAAAAAACTTGTTCAAGGTTAACATATGTTTGCGAATTTTTAAGCACTTATCAAAATATGTTTTTCACTAGATTGCACTTATCAAAACTGGCAAGCATTCCAATCCTCTCTCTATCAATTGTATATCTAGATATTTTACATCAATAAGCTATCGTCAAAAAGCATGCGTTTAAGAATTTGTACTCGTTGAAAATTCATATTTTTTTGTAAATATTATTCAAGAATTATTAAAATTAAAAGCAAGATGTTTATAGAGGGTATATAAGTACAAAACTTACCATGATAGACCAGTAAATGAAATACAAATGTAAGTGAAAATGGTTGGTACTAGTATACAAGTTTACAATATTTCGAAATAAAATAGTTATTAGAGTTAATGAATTGAATTAATGTAAATTCATTATATAAATAATATCATTTTAACTATTTTGTTTTTGCAAAATCATAGCCTAAGTAGTGATTATTTCTAAATGTTTGAAAAATACTTGCTAAAAAATATGTATCAACAAGAAGTTATGGGACTTAACAAATAAAATCAACTATTAAGGAGGAAATATCAATAGACAGATAATAATTTTAAAAAATATGTTTTAAAATATAAAAAATCAATGTGAGTTGAAAGACAATTTATCGTCTCCATTTTCGTAGACATAAATTTACGTTAAAAATGTTGTCTGTTACGTACTTTATTTCAATGTAGGTAACTAATTGATTAAGTATGTACATAAAAGATTCGAAATATTTTCTTCTGGTATGTCTCTAATACTCTTCATAAAAGTTATTATAATCTAAGGGAAACAATACAAGTGCTCTTCAGGAATTAACTTTGGGTAGAAAATTTTAAACTAATATCTTGTCTAAAAAGAAATGTGAGAGGTTGGAAAGAAAACTCTTAGTGCAAAAGAATGTTGTGGTATAAATAAATTCCTAATGAATTGATAATAAAATAAATGTTGTAACATATTAAGAAAAAAAAATTATAAATTAGTTTAGACTGATGAAATTATAAATTGATTTAACAAATCACAAAAAAAAAATGTTAGAGAAAAAATCATTAGCGCTTTTTTCATTGAAGTCCCTTACAATTCCCAAATGCATCTGTCTAATGCTGATGTCTTCTCTCCTGCCGTGCTACATGTTCCAGCGCACAGGCTAGCCACTTGATGGTCAGCTGTGGGCCAAATTTCTGCATACATTATAAAGAGAACAAAACATTTTTCTTTTGTTTACTTAATATTGGCAAATATCTATTTTCAAACATAAAAGTGTAAGATAATTTCTAATTAAATGAGAAATAATTTTCAGTAAAAATACTTTTTTTTCTCTCTATTTAATATTATTTTAATTATAATTTGAAGTTCTTTCTGTGACAGTTTTTTATATGGCCTTTCTTTTTTTCTTCTTAGTATTTCATTTAACTGTAATTATCCAAAAACTCATATTTTTAGATTTAAAAAATTCACATGTATATTTTTTTTTAATCTTCAATAAACTATTCAATTAACAAATGTATATATAATCTTCTTTACTTTTTTAAATAGAGAACATATTTCCAATTATATTAAAACACTGAAAACATATGTTTGATTTTAGATTCACTATTTCTTTAAAATCATTAATATATTTGTGTGTGTGTGTGTGTGTTTTATGTCAAGTTGGGTTAACATATTTTTGCGAAGTGCGTTCCACACAGATTGAAAGAGTGGTATGTACAGGGTATAAACAATGCTTTAGGGTTAAGTTATAAAATCCTTGCTTGAATTCCTGAATGCACTCAGACAATGTAGAAGCATTGTCGTATTTTGGTCCTTGGCACATTGTCATATTTAGATTATCCTATTCAATAATATTTAAAATATTTTTCGTTTTGTTAACAGCTTTCTTCCCGGTTAACTGAAAAAACCTAGAAATGACTCAATTATTACAATATTTTTCCTCTATGTGAATGTACTTGCAGATGTGCAGTCGGTACGTATGTCAGGACGAGCTGCCAAAGATGATATTAAAATACTTTCCTTTTCAATATCTGTAAAAATCTTTTCCTTAACAATTCTACCCAGAAGTAAGATAAACTAATTTTAAGAGGGGGGAGACTAATAGCTTTTAATATCTTTTCCGACTTTGACTGAGTTGAATGTTCCAGATTGATTAAATGGAGGATCTCTCTCAATACAGGATCATATTTTGATCGATGTTCAATCAGCAGTAGAAAATTTCCTTTGATCTCTGCCAACATATGCTCTCTGTGGCCTCGGAAGGGAAGATTTTGTTTAACCAAAAACACAGTGACTTCTAGGAATTTTTTTAGAGTTCTTTGTTTTAGAAACATCCCTTTTTCTGTTTCAGAAGCCATCTGGCTAACTTTTTTCAATTGTTCTATTGGCAATTAGACTTGTTCTTAAATTTTTCCATGTTTCAAAACAAGCTTCATGAAGTTTCACGACTGTAAACTTTCGAGTTAAGTTTCCAGCAAACTTGAAAGCCAGTTACAAATTCACATATATTAATCAAAACTGCAATCATGCCAAAGAGCCTGCAACGAAAACAGTACAAGATTTGGATTTTAGTTGAGTATGCCATCCACGTTTTCGGAATTTTCTCACTATTTGGCTGACCGATATAGAATCAATCAGACGTCAACTGTTGATTAGTACCCTTCGTCTTATCCCCTTGTATCTTTAACTGAAACAGATGGTCCGTCTCTCTTTAGAAACACTTCACTTCTCCTTTTAATTAATTTAACTCTTAGATTATCTAGAACAGGGAAACTCCAAGCAGGACAGTGAATGGATTTCCAAAACTTTGATCTTTTTCTTTCTTTACTGTGTTCCACTTGACCATTGTCACTTCATGGTCGTGTATTTGAAATATGTAATCTGAAAAATAAATACCCAACATGTTTGCGCCAATCTTGGCTAGTTTAAAATAAATTTCCCTTTACTTTTTTTTTTATTAATTTAATTTCCGTATTCATACCTTTTATATATTTTTAATGTTACATTCTGGATTTTAAAAAACCTAAACAGATTTTATTTCAAGCAAAAATTAGAAATAACATATTTTTTTTACAATAATAAAACGAAAAATGCACTTCCACCAAACACGTAATTTAACTCTCTGTTCCTCTTGTTGAGACAGCATATTCTAATTATTTTACGTAATATACAGAGTGCTATTTATTAATGGAATTTTGCAATTTTTGTTATCTTAAACTGATATTTACATGCAGTAAGCCAATAGAAATGAAAAAGGATATTTCTCTTTAAATCCAGTTCGAAAATGGGAAAAGGCAGACCCGAACAATTGTTGAATTGACTTGTGAATTACAAAAGATTACAAAAAAATAACAAGATATTCATATATTCCATTGGAACAGTCACCATATAAATTCACCTATCTACTTATGCCGCATTTATATTTACACCATTAATTCAAATTTACAAAAATAGCTTTATTTGAAAAATAATTACAGCACATTTTAAAACCGATTTAACACAACTTCAAATAATAATAAAACAATATAAAATCCTAACTATCATAACCATGTCTCATACTTGAAATTTTAATTAAATTATCATAAGGATCCACAATAAAGTGGGGTTTTTTTCTATTTACAGTTTTACAATTTGGGCTATGACAATGGAAAATGATTAAACTATGTCATGGCCTATTTATAAATATTTTATATGATAAATATGGAATTAATATGATTTTATTGCAAATATATCGCAGTTCTAATTATTGGAATAGCGATAACGATTGGTACAAAAAAGTTATATTATAGCATCTATGTATTTATTTTAAAAACTCATAACTCATAGTTATCAAAATCAACATCAGAAGAAAAAGAAAAGAAGAATTCGATGCACGAAGCTAAGTGCCGTATAATAGCAGAAAAACCGTCTTTCACTGCCTCACATATGGATATTATTCGTAGTGTAAATATCATTAATTTTTAAATATTAAATTGCAGTACAACAAAATATTGTTCATAATGAGCTAGAGTCGCTTCGGAAACGTTTTAGACAGTGTAGACCTCTTAGACTAGATCACATGAGAAAATGCGTCCTAAAAGTATAACGAATAGTATAACTCGGCGACCGATTATTGCGTCAAATGCAACAACAGATGTTGTAACCCTAATTTTCGAAGCCCAGCATTCCGAACAATAAATTATGCACACGTTTAAGTTACCATAGATTTCTGACATGAATTTCAAGGAAAATCCGAAGAAACGTCGGAAAGTTAGAAAAAATAAGTTTAAAAATACCGTCTTGATGACGTAAAATAAAGGCAATTACGAACCAAATCAAGACAACGCAAATGATAATTCCCAATACTGCTCAATATTGTCCGTTCCCTCGTAGAATGATCCTAAGTAAACTTATTTACTTTATGATCGGTTCTAGAGCGGAAAATACATACCCACACCACTGTCTAAAACTTTTCAATCCGATTATATTCTTGTGAGGTTCGGGATAAAAATTTTATCTTGTTCCACAGAGCAACTCGGGGTGACGGTATATGCTGAAGGGATGAGATAATGAGTCACAAGACAGATTGTTCGTTTACTTGAGCAGTTCAAAAGAAATTCGACACACCACACAATGATACTAAATAATTACAGCATCACGTCTTTCACAGCCATTTTCTGCAATTTATGTTTGTTAAAGTCCATGTAAATTATTTGACATGTTATGCAGTTTTTGGTTTTGCCTATTTTATTAGCGATTTTCTCCCCCTCTCCTTTCTCCACACCCCTTTTGCTGTTTTTGCAAAATCCCCCACCCCATCCTTTCCCTCATTTCGGTGTGTTTCGCGTCATCCTGCTCTGTTTCCTAGAAAAGATAGCAGTTCAGGAATACTCACTGAACCTCACCGCAATCGCTAATTCTGGGTCTGCAACTTGAATGCTGAAAATGCTGTCAATTTCATTCATTTTTAAATTCTAATGTTACAGATTTTTGAGGGGGAACCACACTTAAATAGCTCGAGTTATTACCTTAAAATTAAATAATTTAATTAAATTTAAAATTCTACTAATTGATCTACTAATTGAATTTTTAGAATCACATCAAGATACACCAAACCCATAGAAGTAGTTCTGAAGGACTGCCTCTACATTTCTCTTGTGGTGAATTGCCCTAATCCAATTAGGGTTCTCCATTGGAACGATCACCCAGTTGGAAAAACAAAGCTAAGCAATAGTCCCGGTATAGTAAATTGTCTTTCCAAGAAACAATTCTGACACGAAAATCTTCGATCTAAGAAAACTCTTCAACCTCACAGCAAAAGTTGAGAAATTCAACAGGAGATATGAGGCTACCTAATGTTTCTCAGGTAACTACTTCCAACATGGAAATAGTAACTATAAGACAAAAAAAGATGCTTAAAGTGTGGAAGCCCACACTTTCTTCACCAAACTCAAATTCTCCATCCGACTCATTTTCCAGTCTCGTTACTGTCGAGAAGTGTTTCTTTTGGTTTTTTTGCTAGTTTTTATTTTTCCTATTTTTTACCATTGTTTTCCTAAAGCAGTTCATTCGTTTAAGTAATTTTAAGCAATATAATATTTTTCTTATTTTTCAATAATTAAGATGAGGAGGTTCAGGGTTCTTATCCCCACTGATACTCCGTAATTGGTACGCCAGTTGCCACTATGATACCAAGAGAGGCTCATATTTCTGCTACAGATACAATACAATTCTCTACAGCCATGTGGCGGATACAGTGGCCGTCCTTCTCAATAGTGACTCATGTACAACCCCACCTCAGTCGTCTTGGAGCATTACCTTCCCATGACCACTGCGTTCTACGATCATACACAGGGGATACATCTCTGTCAAGTCTTTCTTTAATATCAAAAGGAAAATTAACTTTCCCGCAACCTTATTATACCAAAACGAACCGTTGTAGATTTAACTGATCAAGTGCAACAGCTATGAAACTGTATCTCACAAAATGTCATATAGCTCTCTTACGACACAATGCATGCACTTTTGCAGGCTTATAATTAAAATTAATTGGGGTTATTGATGTGCAGCTGTTATTAATGCATGGCCATTTCACATTTGAAATAGCTCTTCTCACCATACTTTAACTTGTGACCTTGAAACTTGAATCAAATAAATGTTATATAGACGAATAAAGTTTAGGCAAGACATTAAACTTCATTCATCTAAATTAATTTCTTTCTGGTGATGGGTTTTTAATTCCCACTAATATATTTATACATTAATAACTGGCAATTTATATATTATATATATATATAACCCGTTTTCCGCTTCCTGAATTCCCTATCTATAGTTAACAGATTCAATTATTACACTAACCTCCATTAACTTTGAGCTCCACGTGTTCTCATATAAACCAACGAAACTTTTTATAATTTATCTCTGCCTTAACATTTGTGTTAATGAACTCAATCAGATTCTTTTTTCCCATTCTCAGCAAAATATTAATCCTAACACTTAAATTATTAAAAAGAAATCGTAATTTTTTTAATTATTCGACTGCAGCTGCTGTGAAATTTATGCAACTAGTTGACGTGTGCTTTTCTTTCTCCCGTCGCTTTCCAAGGCTAGTCCTCAACTCTTTAAATTCCTTAAATACCCATGTTAATAAACTGAAGTAAAAAAGACACATGATTTTTCGTTTTTTGCAAAATCCTATTGGCTTTCTACTTTATTTTGCAGCAGCTTCTGGGATGCTACATACATATAATAATTGGTGTGTATATTATTGTGTTAAATAAAAAAACCCAAAAGCAGAAATGAATGTGAATTTATTCAAAATCCCAAGTGTTGCATAGCTAAAGCCACGAAACTGAAAATCATTAGACACACACAAATATCAAATTGAGAACATCAAAAACTGCAGAGACAGATGAAAATAAATACATATAAAAAAAGGATGAGAAACAAGTTGTTCTTCAAATCAACGAAGAACCCTAACATTAATTATAATATTCTGAAGATAGATAATTTTAGATCAAACTAACACCAGAAAGAGAACCATTTTATTTTTGCTAGATAGATGACTGTATCCAAGTCAAAACAAAATTAGCGGCGTATTTAAATAGCTTTAAGAAATAAAAATTCCTCCTGCTAACTGACGGCAAGGAATAAAACTAACAAATGGTCATTGATTTTGATAGCTTAATGGAGCACTCGACAGCAAAATTTATTTTGTAGAAAAATTAGAGTCAGGCGACACAAAAAAGGGGATTGTTTAAAAGGCACGACACGCAAGGAAGTCATGACAGTCCTTGAAGACAGCAGTTGGTAAAAGACTACGACTAATAATTAACGTGTGAATTTTTAGAATTGAGGAATTAATTACCAGCTTCTAGGATATCCGATATATTAATAATAGTCATCCAGTACTATGAGCTTTTGACGTCACTTGAAACGTATTTAATTGGATCTCGCGCATTCAGCTGCTGTATGAATAGTGTATTTGTGGGATTTCAGATAAAAATTGTACATCCGTAACATAAAGAGTTGTTTTACTAGCATTCCCAGTCTACTCACTGCACTGAACTATAAAATTTTCTCCCTAGTGATAAGTTCCCTATTCCTTTTATAATAAATTAGTAATGCTATAGCGACTATTCCTCTTCTGCTATTACCGTTTTCAAGATTAAATAAATCTTAACAGATGTTTTCTGATAGTACATTATATTTTGAAAATATTTTTTTTAAATGCAGGCCCTCTGTTATAATAATGACATATGCAATCTATTTGATTTACTTTTAAAGGAGAAAATTTATTTTTATTAGTTTTTACATTTCAACATAAATGAAAATTGCAATTAAATTTTTAGAACCCCAATTTTCCAACTACTTTAATTTTCAGCAAGATATTATGTACAATTGTCAATAGAAAAAAAAATTAAATTAAAATCTATAAAAGGGGGAAAAGGTGCAAATATTAAGTCTCTGAAACACTGATCTGGAGGACGCGTTTTTATTTTCTCTTGAACCTTACGAAAATATGGAAAAGTTTTCGTAAAACGTTTTTCAGAATACATTATTACCATTATCAAATTGAACATCAATAATATTTACAAAGAAAACTTAACGATGGTATCACACCACTCCGACTCATCAGCGTGACCTCTCAATATTTTCTACCGTCTTCGATTTTTTTCACAGTCTTCTTAGCCAGACAATCTCTTCCCGAGCTTTCTGCTGCTTGATCTCAAACCCAGCACTCCTCACCAGAACTAATCTTTCTTCACCATCGCCTTTATCAAACTCGGTATCAATTATTCTTCCTTCTAACCTTGGTACGTTAAACTGTAGGTCCCGGTCTAATTAGCATAAAGTGTGCACAAGATGACTGTAAAGCAACAAACCAAACCAATCATTACCATGGCGGCAGCTTAACAGTTTTTCTCCCCGAGACTAGTTCTAATTTGTCTTACAAATACCGAAGTAGTACATACGTCATCTTGGGGAAGATGCCGATGAAGAGCCTAAAATACACGTGGATGAGGTTTGGTTTGATTTGTCGCTCTACGGTCATCTTGTGCACACGAAGGCTAAACAGACCGGGACCTACAGTTCAAAATGGATTCCGAACCACTAACAAACATTCATGCCACCGCCAGGATTCGAACCTGAAGCCTGTGATACCAAAGGCCCACGTGGGTGAGGGAGAAGTAACTTAAAAAGGCACATGACGAACAACTTAATACAGGAGAGACAAAACTCTTGCAAGGAAAATAAAACAATACAACTTCCCAACTAAACACATACAAAATTCAGTAATTAAAAAACAAAACTCAATAATCGAACAATTTTTTAAATACTTAAAACAGAACCTATCTCACAAGCGTTTCTCTCTGTAAATCGATTTCCATAAAAAAAAGATACAAAAAAATTATGAATAAATTCAATACCATATTTCCACCTTATCAGATTTCTCCCTCTGCAGCCTAGAACTTTCACGTTTTATTTTTAAATTTTTCCCAATTCTTATCTTAAAACCCTTCTTAACTTCAAATCATTGAGCCTTGACATTATGACCTTGGGAAATGATTTTACTGACCTGGCATAATCATCGAATTCCATAAATTTAGAACCACGTTAAGACAGTAGTCAATGTGCTGTAATATTTACGAGGCTCGTCTTCACTAGAAGTCATCTCTCGATCCGTTCACGCACAATATATTGACCAATACCAGAGTTCGGAGTTTATCTGAAACATTTCGCTACTGTTTCCTCACAGGTCACTGGAGTGGAATCGAATCTCCAAATCTCGAAACCGGAATTCCCTTTTCTCGAATTCAAATTCAAATTCTCTGTAGTGCTTCCATTTTCACTCTGACAGTTATAATCGTTCCCAATGCCTTTATCGCGAACTTCTTGTTACACAGTTCAGATTTCACTATTAGTTCCTAAAGATCTAACATCATTAGCCTCCCTACATCATTAACCTCATCCAATTCTCGGAAATAGCGTTTTCTGTCATTTTAAAGAAATATTGAAATTAAAAATTACTTTCATGTGGCCAATTTAACTCTTAGTTATTATTTTATAAGGATATAACTACAAAGGGACTTACACTTATAAAAGAAATTATCTCCGACCTGTACCTCAAGCAGCTAGCCGTCGAGTGGACTCCTGCTTCCGGAAACGATCCTGTCTGGCACCGATTCTACCTAGTGGGCTCGTAAGGAATTTCCAACTCGTTTCAAATTCAAACACATTTAATGAACATTTACTTTTATTCAGAGCCATTAACAAACAAATTGAATATAATCATTGTTATTTACTATAAAATCTTAACGATGTAAACAAACCACTCCTTCTCATCAGCGTGGCCTCTCAACACTTTTAACCATCTCACGGTCCTCTTCGTCTTGTCGACAGGATTATCTTCTCCCGAGCTTTCTGCTATTCGATCTCGAATCCAGCACTCATTATCAGTTCCATCCTTTCTTCGCAGTGGCTATCGCGTTTATCCAACTTAATTATCACCCTGGTGGCGCTTTGACTATTTTCTCTGTGCGGTACGTTCTAGTTCGTTTACAAATACCCGACACATACACCTGTCCCTTATTTTTCATAATGAATAAAATCGGCCTTTTGCAAATAATGAGTTAAAACACATTTTAATTTAATCAATCACTACTTTCACGGCTTAAGTAAATAAAATATTTTTACATTCGGAAGATTACTTAAAATTTCAGTTGGGAAAGAATTAATCTTTTGTTATTAATCATGAAAATAAAACATTCGTAAATAATTTTAGTTATGGATTACTTAGTTAGTATGTTATTACTTAGTATATTCATCTCAACTTCTTGCAGATTTAGAGACTAGATTTGGCAATTGATGTTTGTCTGTTTATTAAGGCCGCCTCGATCAACTGTATCCGTCTGAAACGTTCCTCGCCTTGTTGACAAATGTAAATTAGTACGGTGGAAGCTAGTTTAACTAGCTTTCACTGATAATTAATGTGAGTAATGTTATTATAATTAGTAATTTAATGATTGCCCCTGTTTCAGTTATCACTTTTGATTTTGTAAATAAGGCAAAAGTGATTAAGTTTTTAAAATTTGTTTGAAACGATGTAATTTGTCTCGCAACGTTTGGCTGCTGAAAAGCAAAATTAATTAAATCGGAAGCACTCTGCCCTTTTTTTTATTATTTTAGTTTGATATAGTTTTTTACATTTTTTTTTTTTTTTAATTTTGAGTAACAATTTTACGATTTTCAATATTATACTTTTTAGAATTACGTTGTTGTGATTAATTGCATATGAGCAAATATACATAATGAATTTTATTGACAGTAATTAGAAAGTGTATTATGACAAATTGTAGGTAATACGTATTTAATTTATAATGTATAAAATATTTTGGCCTCCTATTAGTTTTTATTAAGTGAATGATCGTTTATTTTTCAATAATTATTGCTTTTTGAATTTTAGAGCAGGCTTTTTATTAATCTTCTTTTTCTTGACTTCATTTAATTCCTATTTTGTTAACTTGGATATCACATTTTAAGTTTTGTATATTTGGCAGTTGACCCATCTGATTATTTTCATGCACACCATCTAAGGGAATCTAACTTTTATACATTGCTTAATCTTATAAAAACTTTGAAGTACTTTATATATATTTTTGTTGTTCCACATAAAAGGAACTTTTCAGTGCTCATTTTAAAAGGTCACAAAAACAAATTGTTTAATTAATTTTATTGTTAATTAAAATATACCCCATCTACATCAATGCACTTTGGCCATCGATTACAAAGTATTTTTATTCCAGTTTCAAGGAACACCTTTTATTTATTGGCAAAAAATTCAGTAAAGAATATTTTGACAGCTTTGTGATTGACAAAGCATTTGTTCTTAAAAATTATTTCAAATGTTTAAAGAATTGAAAGTCGGTTAGGGACAAGTCTTGAGAATATGGTGGATGAAGCAGAACATCAAATTTAAACTCTTTCAGTTTTTGGAGTGTGACTTGAGAAAAGAGAAGTCTTGCGTTGTCATGAAGAATAATACCTTCTTGATATAACCATGCTGATTCTGATGACAACAATTTATGCGCAGTATCATTCGTTGACAGTAATGTGTATCAATTGTTCGACCTACTCCGAGGAAGCAGTAATGGATAACTCTCATTTTATTTCACCAAACTGTCTTCTTTGGATGTGTGTTTAGGCTTTTCATCTGCATCTAGCCACTGTGTTCAGTGTTTATGATTTTCATACAGTATCCACTGTCATCACAGGTAATGATAAGATCCAAAAAAAAAAGTTTCTTTGTCGAATACTGAATGATATGCAAATCTACAAGTGCTGCAATTTCTGTCTGTCTAACTCATGTGGACCCCATTGTCGAGTTTTCTTACATTTAAAAAGCACTGCAGGAATGATATATAATACTCTCATTTAACTTAATGCTGGTAGATATATATTTAACAAAACTTCAGCTAATACTAAAAAGTTTATTTCATGTGGAACAACCCAATATAAGGTATCTTTAATGCTTATTTTTATTATTCACTTAATTTATTAATGAATTTTAAGTTATTTTATGCATAACCATAGTAAAATTTTTTGTTTAGCCATTTAAAATATTTTATATTCTGTTGCTTATCTGATATTTAATGTTGAAATTCTCTCATCTATGATCTATGATTCTCATCTCTCTCATCTATGATTTTTTTCATTTCCTTAGCAAAATTAGATAAGTTGAAAATCCAATTTATAATTAATAATTGTATTTCCTTAAAGATTAAATTATAATTATTTTTCTTAATATTTATAAGATGAAGTTATTGTGGAGTCTTAAACTTTATTTGCGTGTTATTTATATTTGATTAACAAATGTTTTCTCTGTGATTTACTGAAGCCATTTAATTATTTTTCAATTATGATTTTTGTGTGACAAGAAATTAAATAGTAGATTTGTAACTAAGCAAGCATTAATAATTGAATTACATTTATTATCTGATAAAGGTATTTATTTTTAATGGAGATCATGGTTATTTTAATTTCGTAAAAAAAAATTTTTTAATTACACATTAGCAAATTTTTAAAAACTTTCCATTTAGCAAATCTTATTTACTTTCACTGACAACTTTTATAGAAGAGAAACCAGAGACAAACAAGTAGAACACTGAACTTATTTTTTTCTAGTTTAAATATTAAACAGGCAATTGATCTAAATATTTTTAGAGCCTTCTAAATATGTTAAAGAACATATTAATTTTTTTAAAGATTCAGCTAATAATTGTTTTCTAATAAAATTGTTTTGTTTGACTTAGAAAATGTTTTATACTTCCTGTTGTAGTAAGTAGTTGGCATTCTTTAAGGTTTTGCTGAAATAGGAGAAACATTTTTTAAATATTTAAAGAAATAAATGCATTTTTTTTTTTTTTTTATTAAACACTAGGATTTGAATTTTGACAAAAGTAGCAATAATGGAATTATAGAAAAATGTTAGTATAACTACTATGATTCTTTTATAAGTTATAACTTTGTTAATGAACAGATATAATATTCTGTTTCAATTTAGACAGATTATTTAATGTAATAAAAGTTTTCTTGCATTATCTCTCTATAAATATTTATATAAATCTTTCAATTTCTGTGAATTAGGCTCGTATCATATGAGTTTAAAGTAATAGTTCTTCTGTTGAAAGAAATGTTCTCATTAACTTTGATTTTCCTAATAAAAATATTTTGAAAGGTTGCTTCCGAATTTTTCATTTCTCTCCAGCAGCTATGTAATCTTTCATTAAAAATTCTTCATAATTTTTTTTTAAATGACTACTTTAAAATCATGTACTAATTTTGTACTAATCTCTGGTTTAAACTTGGTGTATTCTTAACATTTTTAGAATACATTTTTATAACCAATTTTCATGATGAAAAAATTGAGAACAAACTTTATACATTAGATAAAATTTAAGCTGCTTTATCTGATCTTTTTTCTTTTATTTCCTTATCTTAATTTCTGTTTATAGCAAAACTGCATTGTTCTGACTGTGCCTGTTTTTCTTACTGACAGATAAAATTAAATGACTAATTAGTGTTAATTGTTAAATAAATTAATATTACCATTCTTAATTAAAAAATTAACGAACTACTTCTTCAATACATGAGCTGACGTTCCACTATTAGTTAATTCTTACTATTTTAATCGTGTTATTATTATAGCATTTGTTATTATTATATTATAAAATTGTTATTGTATTATGTCACTAATTTCTAAATTAAATAATATTTCAGTTGTTTGTTTTTATGTCTGCAGTAGAAAGGAAACACAAGTGGGTTTATAGAAATTTTTTTTTTTTTATTCAAATCTGTATACTTGAGATTCAATATCACATGAAATATTTAACCCATATTTTAAATGTATTTTACTTAATATAATATTTTAATCAATGCAATGAAATATTTTCAATACTTTATTAAGTAAAAATTATAAAATTCTAATAGATATGTCTAAACTTAAATATATACTATATTAAATAATATAGAATATGTTTTTATTACAAAATTTCATATGATTGCATTTTACTGCTGGATAAGTTTAATAAAATGAATTTTTTTAATTTTGTGTAGTTTGTGTATAAAATATTTACTAAAATTTTTAATCTATAAAATCAAAAATAAATTGAGTAATGTTAAAGAATGGTAATGTTAACCAGAATGGTCTTGGAGTCAAATGAACAATAAATAACCCATTTCTTCCTATTTTGATTGACTGCTTCCTGGATGGAACTAATAAATACATTTTTATTTCTTTAATTGCCATTAAAATGTGTTAAATGTAAATTACTAAAATTAATGACAGGCATAGCATATTATAAACCTTTAAAACTAAATTTCTGTAAGTACTGTAAGATGAAATTGTCTGTATATACTGTAATTATCTTTCAAAAGAGCAGAAATGTTATAAAATGGTTAATGTATATACACTGAAGTGACAAAAGTCATGGGATACCTCTTAATATCGTGTCGGCCCTCCTTTCGCCCGGCGAAGTGCAGCAACTCGACGTGGCATGGACTCAACAAGTCGTTGGAAGTCTTCTGCAGGAATATTGAGCCATGCTGTCTCGATAGACGTCCATGATTGTGAAAGCGTTGATGGTGCAGGATTTTGGGCACGAACAGACCTCTCGATGATGTCCCATAAATGCTCGATGGTATTCATGTCGGGCGATCTAGGTGGCCAGATCATTCGTTGGAATTGTCCAGAATGTTCTTCAAACCAATCGCGAACAGTTGCGACCCGGTGACATGGCGCATTGTCATCCATAAAAATCCCATCGTTGTTTGGGTACATGAAGTCCATGAATGACTGCAAGTGATCTCCAAGTAGCTGAACATAAGCATTTTCAGTCAATGTTCGATCCAGTCACACCAGAGGACCAAGTCCATGCCATGAAAAAACAGCCCACACCATTACGGAGCCACCACCAGCTTGAACAGTGCCTTGCTGACAGTTTGGGTCCATGGCTTCGTGGGGTCTGCGCCACACTCGAACCCTACCATCAGCTCTTACCAACTGAAATCGTGACTCATCGGACCAGGCCACGGTTTTCCATTCATCTAGGGACCAACCGATATGCTCACGTGCCCACGAGAGTCGCTGCAAGCGATGTTCTGTCAGTAAAGGCACTCGAGTCGGTCTTCTGCTGGAATAGCCCAAGAAAGCCAAATTTCTCCGCACAGTTCTAACAGACAAGTCCCTTGTACGTCCCACATTGATTTCTGCGGTTATTGGGCGCAGTGTTGCTTGTCTGTTAGAATTTACGACTCTTTGCAGACGTCGCCGGTCTCGGTCGTTAAGTGCAGGCGGTCGACCACTGCGCTGTCCATGGTGGGATGTTATGCCTGAAATTTCATACTCTCGGCACACTCTTGACACAGTGGATCTGGGAATGTTGAATTCCCTAACGATTTCCGAAATGGCATGACCCATGCGTCTAGCTCCAACTAACATTCCGCGTTCAAAGTCTGTTAATTCCCGTCGTGCGGTCATCATCACGTCAAAACCTCTTCACATGAATAATTTGAACAGAAATGAAAGCACTGCGCATTTATACCTGTTCTACGCGATGCTACAGCCATCTGAAAATTTGCATATTGCTATCCCATGACTTTTGTCACTTCAGTGTATATATATATATATATATCGGGAAATGCTTTAATATTGAAACTTATTTAATATATATATATATATATATATTAAATAAGTTTCAATATCCAGAAAATAAAACTTTAAAAATTTTGTCTCACTATTTGCTGATTTCTCCTTATAAATTGTCTTTTACTTGATCTTTGTTTTCAAAATAAACCTTAATTAAATAACAGCAAGGGGTTATGCTTCAAATCAATTCATTTTGCAGTGTCAAGTATAGAAAGGGCCGAGTATGATGAACATTTATTGTGTAATTAAAAATTCTGTTTTAATAAGATATTTTTTTTAAAAAAAAAACAAATATGAAATTGAAAATAATATAGTATATAGTTTGCTTAATAGTTTTTGTAAATGGACTTGATTCTCATCAATTTCAAATACCAGAAGCATTGCAAAATCTTAAATTAGTTAGAAATAGTCATTTTTTTTTTTTTTTTTTTTATCACCAAAGCCAATAATTTTTTTAAATTATCTTCTACAGTGAATTTAGTGTTATGCAGTAAAAGTTTTCAACAATCAGAAAATGTATTTGCGTGTGTGTGCATGTGTTTGTGTGTGTGTTCATTATTTTGTCAGAAGACACACTACCAGGTTTGGGAAATGCTTTAATTTCCTTTTTTAATAGCCGAAGAAATTTCTCTAGTCCAAATGTATATGCTTAATAAAATTAATTTTTTTGTTGTGTTATTTTACTTTTAAATGATAATTTTTTTCAATTATAATAAAACTTATTTTTCATGGCACTTATTTATTCAGTAATATATTGCTTTAAATTGATGTATTTAAGTCAAATTAATAATATATATATAAAAGCGAATATAAATTCTAAAGTTCTGTTCATTCATACAGAAATCCTCATTATGTTATGCATTCTGATATTTCGTGGGCTTTTATTAAAGGGAAAACAAATCTCACAGCTTGATAAAGTCATCACTTTTGGAAATACTTTCAACATGTTGTGCTTTTTTCCTTCTTTTTGTCAAATGCTATATAATGAAGAGCTGCTGTATTTTTTTTTTTTTTAGTTTTGATTAGTTTCTTAATTTAAATCCTTTTACCCTTGTAAATTACTTTAACTTTAAAAATAGGATAATCTCATCATAAAAATTAGTTTTTCCAAATGAATTATACTGTTATATATTTTGTTTAGTTGGAAGTTATTAACTAATATCAGTTATATTGTAAAAAAATGAGATTTGTATCTGTAACATTTTTTAAGTGTTTTTTTTTTTTTTTTTAATTTGACTGTAAAATATATTTAAATGTTTATTCTAAATTTTATTATTAATAATATGTTTTATATTGTTTACGTCCTGTATGTAATAAAATTTTAGTATCCATTTCTAATATAACTTTTTCTATCAAAACGAAATTTAACTTTTAGAAAATTACTTCAGATACTTAAATGTTTTCTTTTTTGTCAGTATACTGAGTATTTGTTTGGTGCAATTTGAACACATTGAACCATAACGTAATTTCCTGTAATTTTTCTTTTCAGAAAAAAAATTTGAAATTATGGACAGTGATGAAGATGGGGATAATGACCGAGTTATGTCTTTAACTCATGTGTTGTTTGGAAACATTGATGATGATGGACAATTAGAAAATGATTTTTTAGAACCGGTATGATCATGAAGAATGTTTTTATTTTTTTTTAATTTCCTTAATCAATAAATTGAAATTTTTAGTTTGTAGCTTTGTCATAAAATTTTACTTTTTGTTCATTTTTTTATTTTGCTTTAGAGTTTTTAATACTTTTATACTCTTTTTTCTGATTTTGTTTCATTTCAATAAAATTGAAAAGTGGTATTTTGTATCAAAATTGGTTTGGAGGTACTTGAAAAATTATATAATTCATTCTGTTTTAATTAACTCTGTGTATAGTTTTTATACTTAGAAAGCTATATGTCATCAAGATAAATTGCATATCTCCATTAATTGTAGAAATAATCACATTCACACTTTTGCTCAACTACTAATATTTTCTATCAAAAAATTTGTAACTTAATGAAACATGATTTTTATCCTCCCTGCAATGCTGCAGGAATTCTGAAAAATATGAATCTCACTAATCAGATAAAAAATAAAACATACAATTTAATTTTTATTTATAAATCCAATGAGCATATTGCAGTTTGTTTTCTGAATGATTGAAAAGAAAATGTTAATTATTCAAAGGAGTATAAAAAAATCAGTAAGTGATATTGCAATAATATAGAAATAGAGACTTTGAAAATAAATAATATTCTTAGGTGGTATTATTTTATCTTTTATAGCTAACTATTTGAAAGGCATTTTACCTTTATGTAAAGCATTTTATTTATTAAAATTAATATTAATTGTTGTTATTTAAAATATAGTATTTGAGAGAAAATTTGACAAAAGGCAGTTTTTATCAACTTTTTTTTTGAAAATTAAAAATTATAAAAATGCAAACTTTTTAAGTGTATTATGGACATTATTTAAAAATAATTGAAAGTTTCAATATTCGTACTAAAAATCACTTCTGTTCTTCATTCAAATATTCAAGAACATTCTAGCATTTACTTATATAAAATAAAATAAGTTTTTTTATAAAACAACTTTTAACCTGTCTTTAAGAAAAGAATGTTTTATCATACTAAAAACAATTTGTTTTTGTAAAATGAAATTTTTCTTCATTGGCACAACAGCTCCATGGTGGGTCAAAGCAAATTTTGAGACAGGAGAGGTTTTCTTTTTTTTTTTTTATATGGGGTAAGGGTCAACCCAATGCTCTACAGTTGTATTAGACTGCAACCTTCTGCTTAAAGTGGATTCCTAACCACTGCAAACATTCATGGCACTACCTGGACTTGAATCAAAATCTGTGCCAGAGTGCTAGTCACTCAGCCCCAAAATAAAAATTTTGCAATATAAAAATATTTATGATATACATATTTGATACAATTTTCTGTTCATAAAACTTTTCAATGAATAGTTTTTGTTGAATTGGCCTTTAATTTTAAAATTTTCCAAAGGTAAAAAATGTTAAATATAAATATTTAAAATGCAGCATTCATGATGAAATTAAAACTGTGTTTAGTGAAAAAGCTAACCAAATGTATCTATATAGAGATGTCTCAGGATATTTATATAAAATTAGTATTTTTTTCCAAATTTAATCTTTGTTTAATTTAATTAATGTTTTACATGATTATGTAAAACAATATTTACATATATTTAAATGAGAGTAGTAGTTCTTTATTCAATCTGAATATTATGTCTAGATCTTCTTGTGCATGAGAATTAACTGCTGGGGTGTAGCAGATTCATTATAAACTAGCCTGGATAAGATTATCTAATAAGTACCATATTTTACTAATATTAATAGAAGTCCACATATTTATCAGAAGATCTATCTTTTTTTTTTTTTTTTTTTTTTTTTTTTTAATTTATGAAAAAGCTTGAAAAAATAATGAGATAGATTTTCTTTTTAAGACATTATTTCCCTTACTAATCACAATACATGTAATTCTGTAAGTTTTTACAAGACATTTTTATTTTCAACATTTTCATTTTTTTGATCCTGAATATTTTTTTTCATATCCAAATATATAGATTAAATAAAATAATAGATTGCTATATATGAGTTAACTGAACAATTTAAAAGTTTTCAAAGGTTAGCTGGTATTAACTGTAGTATTTTTAGACTGAACCAAATTGGTCAATTTACATTAGAGCTTCAAATTAAGGAAGCTCAGTTTGAAAACCCAACAAGTGATGTGTGTCTATGCCAGAGATTAACTCGTTAAATCTGTAGGCTGAAACGTTCCATTAAGCTCAAGGAGATGGATAGAAGGATATGAACCCAAAAATGCCACTTTTGAGGGTATTTATCACGGAATGTAGGTGCAATATAGCAGGTCCCTGTCATGTATTGTGGTTGAAAACTTTTATCTTTTGTAAATGTACGGGTTTCCATTGATTTTTTCATAGAAATCTTAATTTGTATAATTTCCATGGTAATGTATATTACTTTGCTTATTAGATGCAAAATCTAAACTGTTTTTGTATCATTGATTAGTATTTTTTTTTTTTTTTTTTTTTTCCTCCTTTCTGATCCTGGATTCATTTCTATATTCAAATATATAGCTAAAGTGTGGAATAGATTATAAAAACTATTGTTGTATAAGATCATTCAGAAGTGAAATGATAAATGATCTCAAAATTTTTACTAGCAAAGGTTTTTCTAAACATGAAAAAAAGGTTGAAATACAGCATTTCTCTTAATTACATTTATTCTACTATTCTTATAAAAAATATTAAAACATTGATTAATAAATTGTTCAATATTGGTTAAAACTTATTGATCTTAAAAATATTTTTTTTAAATTAAACAATTGTAACTATTTAGTGAAGCATAATGATGCAATATGGATTTCTCAATATTTTCATTTTTAATAGAATTCTTTCTGTTTTAGGAAAGTGTACCTCATTTGGATCAGTTGAGGCAACTTGGAATAGGAACACAGTTAAAAGAAATAATAACTGATGATGTAGATTCGAATGATTTTGATCAAAAAGAATATAATGGAAGTGATGGTAAGTGTTTATTATGCATAAAATATTATGAAAAAAAATACATTTCATAAAATTCATGCTTTATTAACTTTATATTATTGAAGGAATATTGTATTGTCATGTATTAAATATTGTAGAAATTATAAGTAAAATTTTGTTGATAAAACTGAACAGAACACATATCCAGAACCTATATATTAGAGAAACACTATACATAAATAATGTAAATAAAGTTGAACGTAAATATTGCATTTTTAATTCATTGATCTTTGTTGCAATAATTTGCCATCATGAAGTTACCATATCATGATCTTCTTGACAACTCTCTCAAAAATAGATTTTCTCTACCATTTTGTAAGTTGACTTATGTTTGTCAATGTCTATTTCATTTAATAGTATTTGCATCCATTTCAGCAAGAAATCTTGAGCTTTAATAAATATTAATAGAAAGTTGTTGTCTTTTGCAAATCTCTTGAAATATAAAAATGTAACACATGTGCCGCACGTTAAATATTTTGCTTAGACTTCAAAGGCTGTATGGTTAAAATATATTTTTATTAGTAGCATACAGTAAACATTAAATCTCAGTTCCTGTATATCAAAGGAGCAATTGATGACAATTTGCATAAAATTGCAGGTGAAGTTATAAGACAAAAAGAAATTTAAATTAAAGAGTGTGAGATAGATTCATTGTAAATAGATAATATTCATTTTTTCCTTTTCTTGACAAGCCAAATTATTTGTTTGTAAATGTTTCATAATATCCACAAGGAATATTAAGTCAGAAAACTAAGTTTCAATTCTTTCTGAATATTTAATGTTTTGTTAGGATTTGATATATTTTTCATTTGAGCTTGTGTGTTGTTAAATTTGCATATAGGGTTTTAGATTTTATTAAAATTTTAAATTAATTTTGCTCTTGGGGTAAGAAATTTATTTATAGATTTTACCAGTTTCCCTTTTAATTGCATAAACACAAAAATTTTGGATATGTATTATTCATTATTGCTAACAATTTCGAATGTTAGTTAAATGATTTTAATTTGTTTTACTGCAGCTTTTGTTCTGCCAAAAGTAAACAATTAGTAAAAGTTACATGAAATGGAAAATTAAAGAAAAAAAACAATATGGTTATGATTAGAAGTATTGAGGAATAAAACATTATGTAATATTAATTCATAATACTTTTGATTTTTAATATTATATATATATATATACATTATTATAATCTTTAATATATATATTTCTCTCAATTTTTTTAAAAAATACTATTTTTACTCAACTCTCCTGCAGTTAGTTCTTTAATTCTCAGTTCTTTATTATTTACAAGTTATTAAAACCTCCAGATTCTTTTGTTTCATATAATGGAATGGCATAGCACAGAGTTTCTTGGGATTCTGGGGGGTCTCTGGCCCCCTCCCCCAAATATATAACCATGTTATGCAACTTGTACTTTTTTTGTTTGATTTAGGCTTTCATTAAGATCAAATGAGATACTTTTTTTTACCTTTTTATTTTTCTGCATTTCTTATATCTGTAAAAGAAAGGATAATAGATTTTTTTGTGTTTTAGAGATGTCTTCTATCACATAATAAATATGAGTTGTTTACTCTTTTAATTTTTTTGTTATGTGATTGATTGTAGAATTTATTGGAAAATCACCTTCTGCTGTGGATTATTACGATATTACAGAATTCGTTGATGAAGCAGAAGAAATGAATGCAGATGGCTCGGCAACTTCATCAGAGTCTTCTAGGTTTTATAACTCCTTTAGAATAAAAGGTAAACATACTTTAATCCATTTTTATAATTAATTTGTTTGGAATTGAAATATTTCTGTACTAGAAGTGATTTTTAATATTAAAATTGATACATAATAAATATGAGGTTCCACAAACTGCTCTTGTTTATCTCTCTGCTCAATGAATTTCTACCAGATGCACATGTCAAAACTTTGTGATAAGAGAAGGTTATGTTCAAATCACAAAACAGGAAACTAGAAGAAGAATCCATTCAATTGACGAAGCATGTATGGGAGGAACACATTAAGCTGTCTGCAAGACCACATGTTTACTGTTACAAGTTAGCTAATGTATTTAACTGTGGACAATATATTAACATGAGAATTTTTATTACCTAAATGAACATATTCAAATTTTTGTGTTCTTTTGAGTAAATATCAAGTTGATAATTTAAGAACATAAACTTAGTTTATATTCAGTTGCTTATAAAATTTTAAGAAACTTTTAAAGTCAATTTATGTATTTAACTATGATTAGTTTTAAACAAGGTAACTTTTATAACTTAAAAAAAATAATGCTAATGAAATATTATAAATTATTTTTAAAAATGTATACTATCTTCTTTAATAGTGTTTTTACTGCATTTTATTAGTTTAAATTAATGTCAGTTATATAATTGTTTAATGATTTTATGTATATGCTGGATAATGTAATTTTTCATATTAATATGCCTAAAATGTGATTGCATATTAAAGTGGTTTTTATTTCTGTAATCGGAAACAAAGGAAAAGAAAGAAAAGTGTATCACACAATAAAATATTTCTTTGAAAGAGTGGTAGATCGTTAATGGTTTTGCCATTTAATATTTTGTATGGAAGCTTTTAATTGGACTGTCAATGCTTTGGAGAATTTTATCATGCCATTTATAAGAAAAATTTATTTTTAATTCTTTTAGTGTATGAAAAAAAGGTTTATAGCTTAAGTTATTCATATATTGCAATTCACTTTGATCTTATTTTCTGCAGTTTTCTTTAATTTCAATAGATAGATGTGTGATGTTCATGATTAGGTAGGTATTTCTCTTTTTTTTTTTTGCATTATTTTTTATAAATACATGTTCCTTTTCAACATTGATTTTTTTTTTTAATTTATTAATTTGAATGGTTAAATTATACACAAATATGTTTTAAAAACATTATGCTTATATCAATAAAAAATTTTATCTGATACAGAAGAAGAATGTGATGAGGAAACTATTGATGTGAAGCCAAATGATGCAGACTTGATGCCACCTCCTTCGTCTTTACCTCCTTCAAAAGATGCTGAAAATCTTTCTGATGATTGGAATTCTGCTAATGCTAGTTATGAATCAAAAAGCATCCAACAAGAAATTGATGTCAATCTTAAAGCTGTAAAAGTGGAGAATGCTGAAAAAAAACTTGATACACCTCTTGCTGCAATGTTACCTTCAAAATATAAAAATATGGATGTTACCAAATTATTTCCAGAGTTTAGACATGGGCAAGTATGTGCATTGAATTTTAATTATTTTCTTTTTGAAAATATCTTTAATTTTTCTTATTTTTATTAATTGTGTTATCAGACTTCCATATGTCTTTTTTTACCATATGTCTTCAAATTCAGATTGAACTTTCTTAAACTGTCTAACCGACTAGCCTATTTCAGATCTCAGTTTTGGATTATTTTAAACATCAAAATATATAAATTTTTTTGAACCATTCACACTTTTCATGAAATACGGATTATTATGAAACAAGCTATAAAGTGTTAGATTTATTAAAGAAAGTATTTTGTTATCTTTTTAAATTTGGTTCCATTTATGCTTAGAAAAGTACCTTGTTAAATATTTTTATTCTATAAAAATTGATAATTCACGCTCAGTTATAAAAGTTGCATTGTTTTTTTTTTTATTTTATGTACCATATACTACTGTGCCCAAAAAGTAAGACCAATTATATTTTTTTTTTTCAAAAACTCTTTATTTATTCTTCCAACTTTATTTCATCATCTTCAAAGTAATCCCCTTGAACACAATGCACTTATGCCAAATTATTTTCCAATCCTCTCAATGCATGAAAAAAAAGTCATCGGCAGGGATGGACTTCCACAGTGCGTGGCGATTCACGTTAAATCTCTTCAATCGACTCAAAACGGTGTCCCCGCGCAGTGGTCTTTTGAGTTTAGGGAATATCCAGAAGTAACACGGTGTGTTGGTTGTGGAACGATATGGGTTTCATTTTTGTCGAAAAAGTCACTAAGAATCAATGCAGTGTAAGCTGGCGTATGCAGTGTTTTTGGTGCAAACGAGATTTGACGCGTTTGAGGCCCAAAATGGAATTGACCGATCCTTTTGAAATTCCAACATCATCAGCAATGTCTCTGATTGTAATTCGACGGTTTCAAGCACCAAACCTTTAATTTTTTGGACGTGAACTTTGTCGGTTGAGGTTAATGTTCGAACAGAGGGTTCTTTGTCTTCATCGTCTTCGCCCTTTTTTGAACTGTTTATACCACTTCTAAACATTTCTTTCAATAAAGAATGCTCACCGAATGCCTTCTGCAATATTCTATACGTTTTTCGCAAACAAAATTTAATGCAAGTTCTTTGCTCAATTAATTCATACATTTCAAAAATCGCCGAATTAGTTTTTAATGTCTCACAAAGCCAAGTGTAACTCAAGAACTAATGAATATTTTGACGTGAAGTTTCACACAGATGTCAAAGACAGTGGCAGCAACCTTTAAAAGAAAAAAAGAAAAATTGAAATTCCGTAAACCCGAGAATTTTAAATTGAAAATTGGTCGTACTTTTTGGGCACAGTGGTATATTATTCGCTTTTTGAGAATATAACAATTGCTTCACATTTTCCATTTTGTGTCTGTTCAATAATTGATGTCTAAACTAGAGGTCTGCCTGTGATTAGTTCTTGGTGACACATTAATTCCAAGCTGGGCCACTTGCAGTTTATTGCAGTTGATACATTTAGTAAATTATTTTTAATTTCAGCACTGACTTTTTACAGTAACATTCTATAAATATTAATTATGAATTTCTGTATTTGATAGAAATTTCTAATTTATGACAGAAATAATCTGAAATCAGATTTTATTTGAAAAAGTAAAGATATTTGTAGTTTTATTTACAAAAGTTGCCTTTAATTTTTTATTATAGTTTTCATCTCATTTTCTGCCATTTCCAATGCATCGTTTTATTTCTTTATAATTAAGGTTTTAAGGTTTTTCTCGGCTGTTTGGACCTGGAAAGTTATCGAGTTTGCCACAGATATGGAGAGGTGTTAGAAAAAAGAAAAAGAAGAAGAGTTGTGAAGATACTGGAAATATTTTTAAAATTGCAAAAAATCTGAAGCTGGATATTTCAACATCACCTCCTCCTCCAGAAGAATGTGAATCTGATGAAGAGGTAGAAATGATTATCAAAATGATGTTCTACAGTTATTTTAGAATAATATAATATTGAAGCATTTTTTTATAAATATGTATTTTATTACATAAAATAGTTTGTAGATTAAATTTAGACTTATTTTTTTGTGTTAATTTTCTAAGCTTATAATTTATATTTTACTTTCATAAATTATTTCCACAGTAATTTAATTAAGAATCATTAGTGAGTCCCTTAGTTATTTTTACCATAAATAATTTTCAATGATAAATACAAAATGTTAAGCTAAAGATTTAATAAAATTTAAAATATTAAGCTTTTTTTATTATGATGAAAATAATTATGAAGAGTTAAAATGAATACATTTTTATTCAGTACTATTAAAGTGTGTTTATAAATTAAAACTTTTATTAGTGATGTGCTCATTAGTTTAATTATTTAAAGACATCATTTTTGTGTAGGCAAAAATGGTGAAACTTGAAGAGAAAAATAGATTAGGAACAACAAATGAATCTTATGATGCAAATGAGCAGTCTTTAAACTATGCAGCTTGGAGATATGGACCTTCACAGTTATGGTATGATATGTTGAATGTTAATGAAACCGGCGAAGGATTTGATTATGGATTTAAACTCAAAGAGGTAAATTTATCATTTTATTCTTTAAAATTTTAAAAATTTTAGTTATGAATTAATTTTTTGAATATTATTAAAAATATGTTTATAAATAAAAAGCTATGTATTGTTATTAAGCGTGTTACATGAATAAACATTATTTTCATTTTATTGATTATAACTTTTTAAAAACATTAAAATTGAGATATAAACTCACCGGACAAAAAAAATTAGTCACGCTGATGTGCAGACACATAAGAGTCGTTAAACTTTTAGATGGCACTGTAGTCAAGTTATGTGTTCAACAAACTCCACTGACTTGAATCCCATTGAAAAATTTGTGGGAGATGTTGGAATAGCAGGTAAAAACCCAAATTTGCATCCCCACAATATGGTGTCTTTGCACCATCAAATCCTCAACTTGTCACTTAAATGGCATGCAACCTACTTATAGTATCTGGTGGGCTCCTTCATGACCGAATCCAGGTGATTATCCTATCCTAAGGTGGAGTTACATGGCATTAATATGATTTCTGAAGGGGTACTAATTTTTTGTTAGAGGAACTTGAGATCTACATTCAATTTAACGTTTCGGTTGTTTTTTATCTTTATAGAAAACATGTATGAATTTTGTAGTTGAAATGTATAATAATTAGAGTAGTCCTTCATTGTATTACACATTTTGAGAGATAAATATAAGTCTGATATACTAAAAGCATGATATAACTCATAACTTTATCTAGGTGTGATTCTAAAGTGAACAAAATATATGAATGCGTAAGTTGAGAAACTATTGTAATAAATTATATTAATCTAAAAAATAGTCAAAACTTTTATGTTAAAACTGTTCAATATTATCTAAGGAAACTGCCTAAATTATAGCCAAATTAGCAATAAGTAGGCCAAGTTGTAGACTTTATTCGAAAATTTCTTGTTTTGTATCTTGCTATAGTGTTAATTTAAGGTGAAATTCAAGAAATAAAAAGTGAAATTCAAATATTTTATCTTAACTGTTTATATCTTTACTTATGCCACAAATAGGGAAAAAATAAAAGCTAGTGAGACAACGTATATAAAGTAAAAGATACATTAAACATGAACCAAAAAGTTCTGAAAAACACTAGAATTTAGAAGGTAGGAGATATGGACCGATGGAAAAATCTGAAATTGAACTCCAAACATTTTATATTGCATTACACATTCTAAAGATGCAAATTGTTTTTGAATGTATTTTCTTCATTTCTATAATAAATATACTTTTAAAAATTCATATGGCTTTTATTGGCAGTGGTAAGATGCAACATATAAAAGCAAAACCATATGACTCCTACTTTCAAATTTTAATGTTAAAATTTTTTTCTTGCACATTTTCCAAAAAATTTGACTTATAATTCATACATTTTCAGTGATGCCTTCAATCACCTTTGATATCCATTAACATTGGGAGAAAATGGCACATGAGAATAATGAAAATGTATTTAATTTTGAAAAGGAAGCACAAAATGAAATAGATATTATTAAGAAGTAACTAAAGATAGTTTTTTAAAAAGAAAATGTCTAGTTTAGATTATAAGATAAGAGATATCTTTTCAAAAAAAAAAAAAAAAAAAAAAAAACTTTTTTCAGCCAAGTGATACTGAATGTAATGAAGATAATGAATCAAAAAATTTGGCAGAAATTGATGAATACCCAAATGATGCATATTTCATGGTTACTCAATATCCTTGGGAAGATGATATCATATGGAATGGAGAAGAAGTAAAACATAAGGTTCGCATTTATTTTTCCTCCTTAGCATAATATTCAGTTTAGTCCATGATTGAAGCATTTTTCATCTGAATGTAAAAGTTTCCTTCCTTTACTCTCATCATATTTCCCATAGAGATTTCTCTATAGTGTATAATTAATTGAATTTTAAAACAAAAGAATTTAAAGTCATAATTGAAAAATCAAAAATTATTTAAAATTGTGTTTTCAGCAATATTGGTTGAGGCTTTTTATAAATTAGTTCTATGAAGTTAAAACATACATTTTAAACATTACTGCTGCAAACTATTTTGTATTCTTATTCTTGTATTGTGTCCTGTTTCATTAAAAATAATATAATAAGGATGATTCTGAAATGATAGGCATGTATGAACTGCTTAAGAAACATTTATTTCATTTTAATGGCATTTAATAAATGTTAGCATATGGCCAGACTAAATATATAGATATTTATCTTGGTTTAAATTTTAAAAAAAAAAATTTTATTTATTCAAAAAGACTTCTATAATTCACTTCCTAAGAAATTAATTAGAAAAATTACAAATTTTGATTATCTGTTTTATCTTGGCTCCATATTTTTAGCTATTACATTTGAGTTTAAGGTGAACATAATGTGAAAAATGCTTTTGATAACAAAATATATTCTGAAAGGAAAGATGAGGCATGTCTCGGTATCCAAGAAATAGCCATCGCCATCCTCGATCTTTTTCAGCAGTCTGATCATCTTTATGAATGCTGAAAAGAATTATTTTGCTTTTGTTCAATTGTTTAAAATTTTGATTTTGATAACAAAGGAACATAGGAAAATCAAGAATTGAAAAAGAAGAATGCAATGCGAAATCATCGTTGGATCTTATAAGGTTTTGCCAACGTTTCCATTGATGAAGCTTTATCTCATAAAACCCCTATAATGTTACAAAGTTGTTGTACTATTTGAAAGAATCACTAATTTACAAGCAATATCAGAAAATACTAACTGTGTATCAATGATAATAGCGTATTTCAGAATGTTACAGAAACCTATTCAGTTATTGATCAAAAAAGCAACTTTAGATTTTTGTTTAGAGTCCTTTCCTTGTACAAAGGGAGTGCATGACTTGAGAAAATTCAGTTCGGGATGGGACTTGATATGTTAGTAGTACACCTAAAGGATTTCCATCCCTACTAATACTATAGTGCTATAGCTAGCCATTTCTAAGTAAAAAATTTAAAGTTTCAATTGCAGTTTATATAGTAGTAAATTTTCTCAGCTGGCCAGTAATGGTGTAGCTGCAATAGTAGTATAATCGCGTGTGAACTAAAGTATCAGGGTTCAATTCTGGCTTCAAGAAGTTTTTTTAATTTAAAAATTATTTGAATATTTAAATAAAATTAACAATTTACAAATATTTTTAAGTTAAATCATAAATAATTTTATTAATAAACAACTTTTCTAGCTCATGAAAGAGTTACTAATCTAAATTACAATTTTAATTGCTATTACAAAGTAATATTATTCATCAATTTTACGAAGTTCTTTTATTACTTTCGATTTGTCTATAAGAATCAAACTTATAAAAACATCGAAAACAAAAGGAATTTTGACATTTTCATAATTGAAAAAAAAAAGAGAGAGAGTTGAGAATTGTTCATGTGAACATTTTTTTTTTTCCAAGAGATCTGTACAGAAACAAACTTTGTTAACATCAAAAATATTTATTTTATCAGAAAACTTGGAAAAGTATCAGGCATAGCAGATGATCTTATTAAAAACTGATAAAAAAATGTTTAAATTTCATGGGAATTGATTTCTCTATTATGTTCAATTGAATAAGCACAATTCTGTATTCACTTTATTAAATTTTTTTTTTATCTACCTATAGAAGTAGACATCACAAGGTTGAACTAGAGGGGAATGACTTTAATTGTACAAGTCAGTGATTTTCATCATCCTGGAATAAATGAACACCTCTTCCCTGTTATTTATTTCCTTGAAAAAAACTGACTCTATAAATATTTGCACCTATTTATACTCAAAAACTGTGATGCTTTTTTAATGACAGTAGTTATTAAAACATTTATTTTACCTAAAAGTTTCATGAGCTTGAACAATTGTTTTATTAATAAAATAAAATTTTTATGATTTAAAATATTTGTAAAGTATTAATTTTATTTATGCATTTAAATAATTTTTCAAATTAAAAAGAAAAAGCTATTTAAAGCCACAATCATACTCTGACCATCTAATCTAAAGGCGATTATGTTACTTCTCTAACTATACCACTACTGTTTTATAGAGAAAATTTACTCTAATATAAACTGCACGTTAAATTTTGAAGGCTTTTTTTTCAAAATTGACTGAATATTGTGTTTAGTATTTGTAGGGGGTGGATACCCTTTTGGTGTACTACTAAACTACAGTCTCATCATGAACTGAATTTTCCAAGTTATGCCCGTCTCTTTTTAGGTCAAAATAAAAATTTTAAATCATCCATCTTCAAAAATTTATATTAATATAAAATTAATGGAAGTAGAAATAGCTCTTCATTCAGAATACAGTTGAATATGGAGATGTTTAATAAAAAAAATTTTGACACATTTTAAACATTTCACACTTAACATTTATATCCTGAAATCAACTTGATTGAGGTTAATAATTTACATCTCCGTCACAAATGTAGATAAAGTGTTTCTTCCTTTTTGTAAACTTTATTAGCTATTGAATGCATATCTGTGATTGGAGGGCAATGTTGACCGAACAACAGTAGAGTCTTCATTGAATTGCTTGGGAATCAAATGATTTCTTTAATGAAAAAAAAAAAAAAAAAAAAATGGAACAGTATAAAATAAAAAATCATAGGCTTTAAAAATAGAGTTCATATCTAATGTTGAAATTTTTCATATTATTGACGATTTTATTTAGAAGAGCAGTTTTTATTAAAGGACCATAGTTTAATTGCAAAAATTACAATTATCATTATAGAAATTCAAAAGACTCCTAATTTCAAATTCAAAATTTTTGTCACAGGCTTATTCCTAACTATGTGAATTCTAATTTATTGGCTCTTATATTTAGGGATTGTATGGACCAAGATGTGTACTTCTTAAAAGGAGTTACTACAACATTATTTTTATTAATTAACGATTTCAATATTTTTCTTTTGAGTGTTTTAATCCATCATAAATATTTGGTTTTATATTTAAATTTTAAATAAATTCTAAAATGCTGTATAATACTGAAAAACAGGTACTTGCCAAGTTAAATAACCGCAATAATGCAGCAGGATGGGTGCCCATCAAGTCATAATCGCACAGCTTCTTCTTTTTAGTGAACAAGGTACATTTATTTCCTTTAATGTTATTAAGTTTTTCACTTTTTTTTATTTTAATTTATAAATGTTCTGCATGAAATATTTGTATTCGTACCTTCAATTTTACGAAATATTACACTTACTTAATTATTATTGTTTAATTTATATGTATTTTACTGTTTTAAGATATTCTCAGCAATAAATTTCTATACTTATTTTTAAAATTATTTATTTATTTATTTACTGTCAATGAAAAAAAATTTCAATAAAAAAATACTTGCATAATATCATTATTATATTAATAATTTATTGATTGATGAATAATTGGTTGTCGCGTGATTAACTTTATATGCAGCAATGTAGAAATTTTAAGAAATAATATACAAAATGTATTTAAAAAAGTAATAATTGCACTGTATTGTTAAACTTTCACTTTGTTTAAAGTTATTTGGACATGAAATATATAATAGCTGTTTATATGAAAAATCAAAATAGTTAAGCACAGATATTTTGTTATTTATAAACTATATTACTTTGGTTCATGCTTTGTCAAAATAAATATATTTAAATTTCATTGGAAGTTTTTTTTTAATTAGAATCTTTGAAAATGGATAAAATTTTTAGTTAAACATAATCAATTTTTAAAACAATACTGAAAATAATATAATTTGAATTGTATAAAATATGTGTATTTACTCAGATCTTGATGTCTAATATGACAATATGTTATCATTGCACTCCAAATTAACTGTGCAAATCAAGCTATTTTTTGTTAAATCAAATTTTGAAATTTGGAAAGCAATTTTCAAAATTGAAGGGATAGACAGGAGTGAAATTGATAGGAGAGGAATTCCTTCTCAAAATAAATACTTTTGCTTATTTCCAGGCAACTGAAATTCACTTTTTTTTTTTTTTTACATATCTGAATGACCCTTTAATAAATCAGGATTTAAACAAATAAATGTCAATTACTTATAGTGCGATCATGGATTACATAGAATGGTAAACATCCTGTTTAATAAATGAATTGGTTATTTGTTAGGATGTTAATCAGATGTTTGCTGTGCAAAGCTATTTTGAAAGAAAAAAGTGTAATAGTTAGTGTGTAATTTTTTTATCTAGTTTTTCTTCTACTATCGTGTCAATTAAAATTTTAATGATTAAAAATTAAATTGCCCCTTAAATGATATTTCTTCCCCTATAATGACTCTTTTGTTTAGTCTATTCAACTTGACATCTGCTAATTTCTTATGCCATCAGTAATCTTACCATCTGTAATCTTACTATAATCTAAAAATATTTATTTTTAGATTATGCATTTGCATGTTAGGATTATACTTATGTCCCTAATACATGGGTTGAACTATACTTATGTACCTAATCTGAATCTGAATATTGGTACGATAATATTGTCTTATTATTGGACAAATACATAAACAAAGCTGAGTTTCCTAAGAAGATGTATTGGACTGGTGACAGATTTTGCATTTTATTCATAATGTGAAATGATAAAAGTTAAGAAGTACTTTGCATAGATGATGGAACAGATTATGAAAAAATGTTGACAACTTTCAAACTTCTATCTATATGTAATTCTAAAACTATTCTAAATGTGCATTTATTTATTCAAATTATCTATTATATACTAGTCTTTCAGTTCTATCTTTATTAACATTTTGAGGTGGGTTTTTTTAATTTGAGGTACTGCATATGTAATTGAATCCCAATTTTGTGCAGATAGCAGATATTTACACCTTGAATAGATGAATGTAGGAAATAATTTGCGTGATCTTCATTACTGTTAAATAATGTAACGGGTGGAATATTACAGCTAACATTAACATTTTTGCCAGTAATCATTAAAATTTGTATTTTTAAATGCTTTTCGTTATGTATATTATTGCAGTATATTTTTTGTGTACCATTTTCCAGCAATTTAAAAAAAAAGTTCAATCGATATTTATATACTACCTTTAAAATTCTTCCTCAGTAAAGTTTAATAATCGATATTTTTTCTTTCAAAATAATATCAATAAAGAAATTTTGTTTCGTGATAAATGCAGAGTTTATAAGTACTTTTGCAATTTTTTTTTTTTTTTATATTGACAATTGAGTGTAGGGAATTAAACTGGGGGGGGAGATTTCCTATTCAGTGAGTAGAACTCATCACCTTCGGATGCTCCACACATTTCCCAACTCTCCTACTTATAAGGTTTAGCAAGTTAATATATAAAAAAAATTTCAAAATCAACTTCAGAGATGGATCGTACTATATTATGCAGTTTACATTCTTGTCATGAACTATATGTAATATGAATTTCAAACAAATCAGTGATGCATAGTACTTGACCTCTCTTTCTCATATAAACTAATTTCAGCCCTCAAGATGAAACTTTTCGAAGATAGTAAGAATTACTTTAATCTTATTGTGCGTCAACTGGTTGTGTACATTCTCTATCCCTCCAAGAGAAATGGAAATGGTTATGAAGACTTGTAAGACAAACAGCAAAAGGTTAATTTCGAGATTTTGAATGGATGCAAGTCCTCATTTGCCATTCTTGGTTTATGTGGTGATAGGGTTCTTGTCCTTGAAAGATGCCAGCAAAGAATAATTATGGGATCATTGTTCTTCAAATGAATGACTTGTAAACTGGGCTTGTGATTTAAGGATGAATTTGACTTCAGGCTTTGGGAGATTTGGGAAGATCATATCTTCAAGAGGTGATATGGCCTTGCATGCCAATGTCTATGGATGTTCAGTAAATCTGAATATAGGGAGTCTTTAAAGTATTATCTTCTGTAATTCTAAGCCTCATAGTTTTACTTCAATGAAAAAAATAATTTCATGCAAAGCATTGTGGGCTCAAAAATCTTTAGGTCGTCATTGTGGTTGTAGGATTTGTTGTTATTGAATAGGTCTTTTCAACTTTCTAAATCATGAATAATAAGCATTTTTGTTCATTAAATTGTTTCTTTTAAATTTAAGTTTGTAATATTAAAGAACTTAATATATGATATGTTCTCCTGGGAATGAAATAACTTTTTTATGATATGTTCTGTTTACTGATAGTATTTTCTTATTAACTTAGAGTGTGAATATAGTGAAGATAAAGATGATACATGGTGGTCAATTTTCCCTGTTGAAAATGAAGACCTTATACATGGACGCTGGGAGGATGATGTAATTTGGAACAGTGAAGTAAGTTTTTTACAAGGTCTACCAATGTTCTTTCATATGGAATACAAATGTTGTTAGATTTTAAAAACTCTTGGCAAGCATTACCCCCGCAAGGAGTAACATATACATACTAAAGCGGTAGAGTAGAATGGAAGCTAATACGATGAATCAATGAACATGTAAACTAATATACTTTCATGAAAAAATTTCTGGTAACAGTACATGAACATAACTCCTGTTGCTCTCAGTTAAAAAGGTTTACTGATTTTTGGGCATGTATACAAAAGCATATTTAATAAGATAGTGCTTGTTTTTTATGAATTCTGAATGTTAGCATTGCCTTATTTGTACAATAGTTATCTGTTTTTGAACATATATGTGCATATTATCAGTTCAACATCTCCAACCTTCATGTGACAATAAGTCACAAAGGCTACCATAATATTTTTCTCCACATATATGAGGCGAGTTGATTTGCTTCTTTCATGCAAAAAGCATATTGTTGTAAAAAGTCAAGAATCATGTGCAATTTGTGGAAATGCTATATTGAGCCAAGTTAATGTATGGCAATATTATGGATGGTCATATTGTCCAGAGGATTCAGTTTCTGATGGGAACAAAATAGTTCCCATCAGAAACTGAATCCTCTGGACAATATGTGCATCACACTATATGTAGGATCACACTCCCTACAGTCTTGATTCTTCACTTAAGACATTAGATGCTTCTCAGTATTTTGCTAACATTGAAATATTAAAATTATTGTTGGATTGGCTGAACATTCACATGGCAGGTTTCTATCATTGAGTTTAAGAAATATGCTTTTGGTGCATGAATAAAATTCTGATCTACTACATTAACACCATTATTACCTCCACACATTGCAACTTCCTAATGTGTCCAACTCCACACATATAATGTTTGTAATTGCCCTATTGAGACACTCTGTATAATATATATACACCTGTAATCATTTTTCCTTTTGTGATTTTTTTTATTTTGATGGAGCTGATCAACCGATGTATAAAAGTTTTTGTAAAACAATATTATTTTATAGCTTTGTTTTACAAATTGACTTGTGTTTCAGTAAGTTGTATATTCTCTTTCTGGTGTCTTTTAATTTTTTATAGTTTTTTCCTATATATGCATCTCTATATTCATAGAACTAAAATTACAGGCAAAAAAAACCCTACTAAAATTAAAATAACAAAGGATTAAAGACTTTTCAGAAACACAATAAGTTTGTATAATAAAGCCGTAATAGCATTAATTGTACATAAATTTTTATATGTAACCAAGTTAGTACCATTAAAAAATTTACCAGAATTAGAGAAAAAAAAATTGAAAATGAGATTATTTAAATATACAAGTGGACATAAGTTATAGTGATTAAACTTAAAATCATTAAATATACACATCTGAAAGTGAAGGCGGATAAAAAAAAAAAAAAAGCTAATATGCATATAAATGATATATACATAAGCAAATCATCCAGGAAACCAATAAAAAATCTTAAAAATAAGTTATATCCTGAAGATATAAAGGAAGGACATTATAAACCCTTTTATTTTTATTCTTTAGATGACTAGATCAAAGTCAAAACAAATCTGACCTAAACTAATCTGATAATAAGACCTATGTATTTCACATATTCCAATAATATGGAGGAACCAAAGATCCTCTTGCTAAGAAGTAGTAAGAAATAAAACTAATAAATGTCAATTCGGTTGTGCAACTGGTTATGTAGAAAAATATTAGTTGTGTCTCACAACCAGATGACTGTTCATCTAAATATAAATATAGTGTGTGTGTGCGTGTGCGCGTGCATTCGCGCACGTACACATTTTTTCACACAGTTGTCAAGGACAGTGCCAACTACCTAAAAAAAAAAAAAAAAAAAAAAATGAAATTCCATATGCCGGAAATTTAAATTGAAAATTGGTTTTACTTTTGGGCACAGTAGTATAGCACTGGCTGTTCAGTATATCAAGAATGCATATTAGGGGTGTATGGGAGCAATACATGTTAATACAGATTGTTGTGTAACATATTCTATTTTTTGTGTTATGCACTCTGATTTTACAGTGGCATTTATCAATGGGATGCAAAGGATGTGACTAACCTCATGAATGGTGTTGCAGCATGCGTGGAATCATTCCATTCTTCCTGCAACTATGAATTTTATATCTGCATCTCTTTGGCATTATTATGTCACCACAAACACCATTATCTTGAAAGGATAATCCGCAATACCTGCAAAGCTGCAATTCTGTTCAAACTCAGAAACATGCTTGATTGATACATGGGTTCTCTTACGAGACATACTAAAACTTTTCGTTCAACGACACCATATAAATAAAAAATTTTCGTTACTTAAAACTCTTAACAAAACATCTGTATGCAATGAAAGCATTATCTATATTGTGTATGGGGAAAAGGATGAATAAGAGGCTTTGGAAGCAGAAGGACTGCAACAAGAAAGCAACTATAAAGAAAAATAACTTTTTGGTTTGAATTTTGCACTTAAAGATTTATTTAAACCTTTTTAAAAAGTTTAGAATTTTTTTTCTTTCAGTATTTGAAAAAATGAATTTATTTATTTGTTGAAACAACTGTAGAGTAGTTTGGATGAATAGCAAGCAAACTTGGCCAGGGTTCTGAGAAAAAGAGGGAGACATACGGAAAGGATAGCCCTTGTAGAAAATGAAAATAAAAATATCTGATTTTTTTTTTCCCGGAAAGTTGCATCTTCTATTCAGAATATCAGAAAGAAAATAATTTTTCTATAAGTAGAAGGAATGGGATAATTTTACTCTACCAAGTTTGCTTGCTAAATGACAAGATGGCTGTGATTATAAGTTAAATATTAAGTAAAAACAAATTAATAAAAGTTTAATGAATAAATTTTGTTTAAATTATACTTACACAAAAAGCAAATTAAGCGATTAAGGTTTTTAATGGACTTTTTCATTGGCTCAACAACCCCACGGTGGGCCAAGGCCGTCTACCTGCTGACAAGAGAGATTTTTTTTTTTCTTTATGGCACAGCGTTGTCAGCCTACGCCCAACAATCATTTAGAGCGGGACCTATGGTTTAAAGTGGATTCGAACCACTGCAAACATCCATGGCACCACCGGACGAAATCTATAGCACTAATGTGCTAGTCACTCGGATATCAGGTCCCACAGGAATTAAGTTATGAAAGTTAGTTATTTATCTTGGAAAATATATAGATTTTTCATTGAGCTATATGAAAATTAAATGTTAAAATAATAGGATTTAGACATTGAAGTTAAATAAGAAAAATGTATATTTTGTTTTCTAAATCCATCCAACATTTTTAAAAAGGAATTTAAAAACCGAACATGAAACGTATACTATAGAGTTACTACTCTATCAGATATATAACCTAACTTTTTATTTCTAAATAACGAAATTGCTGCCGTTTATAAGCCAATAACTTTATAGGATAGAATGTAATAATGTGATACAATATTGTTTTTGCTGATGATTGCTTGAACTTTTATTTAACATAATTGTTATTAAAGAGAAATCCAAATTAAAAAGAAATCGTAAAACTTTAAAATGGAAGAAGCAATTGCAAAAATCTTTTTTCCTTTCAGTTACATTGCATTTGAATGCAGGTACTTACTATTTCTAAATAAAAATTAAAATTTTAAATAAACACTTCGTTTACTATAATATAATTTTTTTCACTAAGTTTTCAAGAAAATTAAAATGTTTTGAGTGTGCTAGCTTTTGACCCATTCCAACTTTGTGAAACGGTCAATATGCCCCTTTGAACCAAAAAATATGTATGTTGTAGCTGTAGGACAAGATAAACTTTTTGGTTCAAAAGACCATGCCGACTATTTCACAAAGTTGAAATGGTGAGAAACTTAAATAAGCATGATTAAATTATAAATTAATATAATAAATGAATCATTTAATTATAGAATAGTTAGCATAATTATATGTATCAACTTAAAAATACAGGATTTCTTAAAAGATTGAAAAGAAGTTATTATAAATAACTTAGAAGGTAGCACATAAAAGTTTTTGTACGGCAGCTGTTGTTTTCTTGGCTTTGTTATTCAAACTGATTATTAATTTGAAAAACATTTGTGATTTTTTTCATAAGTTTGTACTTTTCCTGTAGTATTTGTCCTATAAATATGTGTCTATGCTTCACATTTGTTGAAATCTTCTATAAACTCTACTGCAAATGAGTTTGAAGTGAAGACCAAAGATACATCAAATTATAATCCCTTTTACACTGGGAAATCATTCCTGTTCATTTTTAAATGTTTACTGATTATGAAAATTAACCTAAACGAAAACAATTCTAGACAGAATAATTATGGTGAACAATGTGTTCAAGATATTTAATTTATAAAATCGAAAAATTTAAATTTTGTTAACATCAATATTTGATATAATTGTTTAAAACAACAAAGAAATTATTCTTTGTAAATTAAGAAATATTTTTCTTGATGGAAAGGAAAAATTGGAAGAATTTTAGGAAAAGCAGTGTTCATTGTTTCGGAAACAATTAGGGAAGAATAGGGTTTTATTCACTTGGTCTTTTATAGATTGTAGTTCCTTTTCCCATCTACTGGGGGTAATGTGTAAGGGAGCCTTAAAAAAAAGGATATAAAGAAAAATATCCGTAGAAGTGGTCCGTTATTTCAGGAGAGGATAAGAACGATAAACTCTTTACAAAACTATTTATTTTTGCACAAGCGTGTATCTGAACTATTCCAGAAAATGTTCTTCTGTTTGCGTCATATTTTCCTATTTGGTTTACACAATATTTTTTAAAAAATGCATATGAACGCGACAAAAAATAATGAATATCGTGTCCTCCTCCCCCTTTCTCTCTATTACATTTTGATGTATTTTTATAGTGTTTTTATTCCCAAATGGAGTTTCCGAATCATTAAAAAATACTTAAACTTTTAGTGCCTTCAAAAATATAAAGTGAAAATAGAGTTATATTTACCTTTTTTCCTATTTTCACTGGCAATTATTAGATTTCGAATACCTACAAAAAGTAAAACTGTGACTCATAGGTTAGTAATGAGTTCAGGGTTGGACAAGTTTGTGTAAATGACAATATTAAAAACAGCCTTCTGTTAGCTTTGTGTAGCGCATGTAGTTGGCACTATAGTCGTCTATGAGGCAATTCTGCTCAGAAATGCTAATCATTTGCATATCCTCTCAATGTATGGGTATGCAAATATATCTTTTTTATATACTTCCTTCGTGATGTCGCATTTTCAATGTACAGCGATGTATAAATACATACATTAGCATGTAATTTTTTAAACAGTGTATATTATTTTTATCTTAAGGAAGCAATTTGAAAAAATGCAATGTTTTCAATTGCCAATGCATAATTTTAATTCAGTAAGGACATATTTACAAAACTAAAAGTTTTTTCTAAAGTATGATTATGTATGTATTTTTTTAGGTCTTGAATATTCGGATTTAATATTTAAATAAGATAGAAAAGGAAATAGCAACTCTTTCCCTAGAATAAAGTACAAATATAAAACTGAACATCGATTATTTAATTTTACCAAAAATGAGTGAATGCTTAAAGGAACAATGCAAAATTTTGTATTTATCCCTATACAGTTAAGGAAACAAAATCAATTTTTAAGAGAATAAAACAATTTTTAGTAATTTTCACTATTTGTAATTTATTAAATTTGTTTTTGCTTGGTTTTTTTATTATTATTTCAGGCTATGACAAAAATTCCTGAGCCTAAAGTTTTGACTCTTGATCCTAATGATGAAAATATAATATTGGGTATACCAGATGATCCAGACCCAAATTCACTAACATCAAATGAACCAGTAAAGGAAAAAAAGGTAACATTTTAAAATAATTTTCACAACTGCAATGATTATCTTTAATTATTTTGATATAAATTTTAATTATTTGATAAGAATTTTTCATCTGATTAATCAAATATGTAATACTATCAATTCAACTGAATTTTAAATGATGCATTGCCAATTTTTATTTATTTATTTTTTTTTTATTCCAGGATATGGTTAGAAAATCTCGGATTCTTTTGGGAAAGGCTGGAGTTATATCTGAACCAGAACCTCCGAGTCCTGTAAGTTAACTGCTTTTTTTAAAATTTAATAAGGGGATTTCTCACTTTAGGGAAAATTGTAAATTTATTTTTTAGCCACTGTAAAAAAAAGTTTTTAATTTGATTTTTTTTTCAGCCTCCTCCACAAAACATGAAAAAAGATCCATTTAATATTTCTAATGATGAATATTATAATCCAAAAATGACCCAAGATACAGCTTTAAAACCTAATGTAGGCGGAAATCTCATTCAAGTATGCATCAATTTCTTTCACAGAATACAAAATACTTTTGTTATTCAATAAAAAGAGCTATATTTCTAATATGTTTTGTTCTTGTGCATTTTTCTAGCATTCCATACCAGCAATAGAATTGCGCCAACCTTTTTTTCCTACACATATGAGTGCTCAGAAACTAAAGCATTTTCACCGACCATCACTCAAACGCTTTTCTCATGGCATTATTTCAGAACATGGATTTCATGGTGTTTTTCCTTTACTGAGGCATATCAAAAGAAAAGCCAAGGTTTATTCTATTTCATTAATATTTAGTTAATGTTTTATTTACTATTAATATAATTTATTTCAAAATATACTTGTGAAGTTTTTAATGTAATATTTTTAAATAAATTGGTTTTTGTAAAATATAATAATTAAACTTCTAAATGTTGTAGTAAAAATTGGAAAATATCTTTTCGAGTTTCTCTAAATTTAAAGTCTAACTTTTTTTTAACATGCCAAAATGTTAATCTCTTTGCAGTAGATTATGTTTAGTTGTGGATATCAAAAGATTAATTTATTATGGAGTTAGATCCATTATCACTGATTATGTATCCTCAAATTATATTCCTTTAAATTCTTTATTAATAGAGAAAGTAAAAATAATATTTTATAAAAGATGTGTAATATTGAAAAATTTCTCTAAGGTTCTCTAGAAATGTGCATCTTTCATTAATATCAAAACAGAAAAACATCATGTCATGTGAAAAACAGTTCAATACTTTTGTTTTCAAAAGTAGATTTCTTTGCTAATATTATACCATTGTAATAAAAATTAGAGCATCAAGAAGGAATTGTGAAAATTAAATATTTACCTAAGTGTTTGTAGTGCTTTCATTTTTAAATATTTACAAGATGAAAGCAAAAGTATAATTTATTGGAGGAAAATTCACAAAGATCTACTGTGTCTAGTGCCTCATTGAACCACCTCTAATATGAATATGCATTGAAATATGGTCGATCATTGAAGCATGGGTTTCTTGTTGTGTCCTGTAACATTTCATTTCACAATTGCTGTAAGTAGACATTTAGTTTGACCAAATTGTCAACACTTGTCCTTCCATGTGTTTTTATGTATTGGCAACTTTGTGGAATGGGGGTGGGCCAAGGAAGTATGTAAATATTGAGGAGGCAATCCTGTAATACATTTGCTGTGACTGAGCATTACACTTTTGGGAAATACTTCCTGCGAACTTGACTTCGAGAAGCAACACATTGGATGAAGGATGTTGCAAATATGCAGCTTTGCTATCATAGCGCCATGGATATTTACTAGACAGGATCAAATGTTGTATTCAATTACGCCCCAACCATCATGCCAGGTGTGGATAGAACATACTGATAAAAGTAGATAGCATTGAACCGTTCACCACATTACCTGTTTATTCATATATTTGTCATCCGAACTCTTAATTGAATCGTGATTCATTACTGAAGACAACCTATCACTGCTCCATAACGGTCTAATGTCTCTAAATGATGCATCAGTTCAAATGGAGGCAATTATAGATGGCTGTCAGAGGCAGCACAGGTAAGCCAACTCGGTAAAAATCTAGAATCCTGTACCTTTTGTTTTCGCGGTAAAACGATATTACGCAAAAATCAATCACTAGGATGCTAAGTAAACAAACAAAATGGCTGTTGTAAACACTACTACTGTTGTAACACTACGCCAAAAATCGCTATTACGCCAATAGTAGCACAACAACTATAACGTCAAATTTTATTCCTTAAATTGCCTTCCCTTATTCCTTTTATACTTGAAATGCTTTTACTCTAAATGTTATCGCTTTAACGCCAAAATTGAACATTATGTCAAAAACTTTATGACTAAATTGCCTTTACGCTAAATTATATCGCTTTATCGCCAAAATTTTACTACTTTTAAGGCAAAATATGAATAATTTGCTTTTCCGCCAAATGTTATCGCTTTAACGCCAAAATATAATACTATTTTGCCAAAATTTTATTCCTAAATTATTTTTACATCAAATTTTATAGTTTTAACACCAAATTATTAGGTGGAATTGTGTTTTCCTTACTCACAAAAATGTATCATTTTTAGCAATCTTAATAATCGTTATTACGATAAAATTAGGCCAAAAAATTATTTGCTAATATGCCAATCTTTTTGTTCTATTATGTCAAAAAATATTTCATGTTGTTTACGATGCCGAATTCAAATTATAAAACAATATTAATAAGAAAGAGGAATCGGGAATAACTTACATTTTATTCTGATATATCCTTTTTTGGAGGCGAAAATGATCTTTTTATTGGCTGACTAAAACCTTTCCTGGCATGGCCATATCAAATGATTGAAAAAAATAAGAACAAAATCACAAAAAAATTAAATACGTTCTAGTGGCCTTTTTTTACCATAAACTAACGTTCTAAAATTAAAAAGTTAACATTTTTCCGTACGAATTCAAATAACGGTTGCCACTAAACCTTAACTATGTCAACAGCATTAAAAATAAACATCACAAAACCACAGAAAAATGTAATACCTTAGAGCGGCATTTTCATCGTGAAGAAATGTTCTAAAAATGAAAATTAGCATTTTTCGTTCAATTCAAATAACTGTTGTCACAAAACCTTAACCAGCATTAAAAAGAAAATAATTATTTGATAATCAAATATAATTTAAAAATAAAGTAAAAAATCGTTTTTGTTTGTTTCGTATTTTCAAGAGTGGCAGCATCATAAAAATTGTTTATATTTTGTATCAATTGTTTGCATACGTTATAAGAATAATCTCCGGATTAATCAATAATTTATCGTAATAATTATTTAAAAGAATATATATTTCCGTTCTTATTTACTATAAATAAAAAAATTCTACAGGTAACAATAAAATGTATCGTTCGGAAAAAGAAGTTACAAATTCCTCTAATTACAGTATTGTAATCCTAAAGAAGTTGGCAAAATATTCCGTGTTACAATATTGACAATTTCCTCAGGGATACAGCATTCTAGATTTCAACCGGCAACTGTATCGTAAATGCTTATCGGTCATCGTATGGTACAGACAAACACAGGTGCTCTCATAAATCAAGCTGCATGTGTACAAATGTTGGACAATGATACAGTCAGCTGTGTGTGTGTTTGTCAAACGATGAGGCAGTCCCACAATTATCAAAGGAAGTGTTGAGCTATGATGTCTTGTGCTTGAACTCACTCTTATCCACTTATTGAGCTGACAACCATCATCATTTCTATCATCTCAGTGATATTTGCTTTGACATTGGTGTAAGGGCTCTGATGAAGTGTGCCTTTCTGCAACAGATAAACTGCTTACAGAATATCTCAAGGCGACTGTGGGCTAGCATGTACAAGCAGTACATAATGCACAATCATACTGCAATTTTAATTATCTGCAAATATTCTGAAGATAGACTTTCATAGCAGTCTGATAACTCCTTCATGGTACTCTAATTTTTATTGAGTATATTTCAAATTTTCACCACGATAATACTTTTAAAAATTAAATCAATGTTATAGATAGTACTTTTTTCTATGTGTGTCAAATGCAGTCTGAAAAAAAAAAAATGTGGATTTTTTTTTTTTTTTTTTTTTTTTAAATCATCCTATATGAGAATATTAGTTATCAGCTGTTACAAATCAAGCTTATGTTCATCAAAAAGTTTTCTTTTTTCTGAAAGCAACTAATACATGCTATAAAAAATGTCCAATCATGTAAATTTTAATATTTGTTTTAACTCTCTATTTGATAATTATCAATGTAAAGGCATGTAAAATCTGTATTGCGTATGTTACATTGTATAAAAAAGGAAAAGTGTAATGTGTATTAAGCATTGAAAACACAGTTTAACTTTAGTAATGAGGAGTTACAGACGAAATTAAACAGTATGCATTTATTAATGAATTTTTATTTTACATTACTGTTATTTCTTAATAGCTTCGAGAGCAAGAGAGAGAAGCTTCAGGAGGTGGGGAAATGTTTTTTATGCGTACACCAGATGATTTAACAGGGAGAGATGGGGAGTTAATATTATCTGAATATGCAGAAGAGCATCCTCCACTAATTATGCAAGTTGGAATGGCTACAAAAATTAGGAACTACTACAAAAAGAGTAAGTAAAAAGTAATTGTATATTTCCATGAATAGCTCCTCTGGCAACATGACCAAGTGTAACTTCTGTTGATCAGTATTCACATTCTGAGGGCATTTTGCCTTCTCTGTAAAGTAGAAGTAAAATATGTATTTCAATTTCTTTGATTTAAAATTTTATATATTATTAAGGTTTAAAATGAATTGTGCTAAATTAGTAGACTGTTATTAATAAATATTAAAAGAGTTATTTCAAGAGTGTTGGATAGCTTCAGAAACTGAACTATTGTTCAGTTTCTGATTAAAAGAGTTTCTGGAGATATGAAAGTTAAACAGATGTTATCTTTTTAATACAATGAAGTCAATATTTATGAGATCATAGAGAAAAAGCAGTGTCTGCTGTTGAAAAGTTTATTATTTTTCGATCTATATAGGGGAGAAAAGATGGACTCATGAATTTTGTTCTTAATTTTAATGCATTATCATAGTTGTATGGTATAAAAGAAACAATAATTTACCCATGATTTTTAATGGCATTTGAGAAAAGTAAATATATTAAATAAATGAGGAAATTACTGCAAGTATGCATTGCTCATTCAGCTTTATTAAAGTAGATAGAACAATTTTAAAATTCAAGTCATCAGAAAGCTCAAGCCAAATGAAATTATGTAATCAGCCAAATAATTTATATCAAATGAATATTATTTTTGTTAAAATTTAACATAATTTTTTTAAGTAAAATATTTTTTTCCTTTTAAGTCAACAAATATTTTGACAATTTATTTGGATTATAATTTAAGTTATAGAGTACTGCAATTTATATTATGGGATTTTCATTATCTCCCTATTAGTTTATCCACCCCAACATGTGGGTCTATGAAGATTGGCTAATTGAAGGTCGATTCTGTAATTTTTCTGCTTTTTGATGATATTTCTTGTAAATGGCGATGTAAAAGCATTGTGAATAATTAGATTGATTTTCAATTATTTTTGTATTGTATTTTTTTTAATATACTTTGTCTTATCTTTATATATATATATAAGATAATATTGTATTTGAAATACTTTTTATTTCAAAATTCTAGAAACCAGGAAAAGATACTGGTGCACCGGATTACAAATATGGTGAGACTGCATATGCTCATACATCACCATTTTTGGGATCTTTGACGCCAGGTCAAAGTCTTCAAGCATTTGAAAATAATCTTTTTCGATCTCCCATTTATAAACACGAATTACCACAAACTGATTTTGTCATTATTCGCACTAGACAAAGGTAAGTTTTGATGATGAACTCGGATTTTAAAATTTAAGTAAAGCTTGTTGTTGTAAAATTTAAATAAATTTTTTTGTTGATATATATATATATATATATTTCATAGCTATTAACTCTTCTGCATCTTAACTTTTATTCCATATTTATTTATTATTGGCTGGTGTAGTCAAACGGTAGAAACTGTCTCCATTTGATCAAATAATGCCTTCACCTTCCAAATCTATATTAAATAATTTTCAGTAAAAACTGAAGAGACTACTTCTGCATAATTAATAATTGCAGTAATTTTTATAAAATTTTGTTATAAAAAATTAAAATGTACTATCAACATATGTTAACTTCCTTATGTGTTTCAAATTGTATGAATTTTAATGGGAAAAAAAAGCCAGAACTGTGTTTTTCCCAATTTAGTTAAAGGCGAAGAGAGCTAATATAAGTATTCACAGGAATAACCTTAAAAAAAGTTTTATGTACAAATCAGAAATACATTTATAAAAGAAAAAAAATTATATTGTTCTTTATTTATATATAATCTAAGTAAAGTTCATAATTTTAATGTACATTATATTTAGTTGATATTGAAACAAGTTTTAAGCTGTTATGTATGTAAATGGAAAATATTAAGTATTAATGACAAAGGAGTTAAAATAATTAATAAAAGTATAAAATACAAAATTTTAATTTCTTTTAATAATAAAATTTATTTTATATAATTCACTAATATTTAATTTGATTTGTGATAGCTATGCTTGTTATTTTCTGATTAGAGATTTGTTATAAATGTCTTAGTTCTGATACAGAATTGGTATGTATAAAACAATTCATAGTAAAGTTTTTTTTTATTGATTTTAGTTATTCCATCAGAGAAGTTGAATCTATATTTACAGTTGGACAAGAGCTTCCACTTTTTGAAGTGCCTGGGCCTAACTCTAAGAAAGCTAATAACTTTATCAGAGATTTCTTGCAAGTATGGGTTATTTACTGTTAAGAATTAATTAAGAGTAATATCCTTGATCAGAAATTGTTAAATCATCCCTTATACAAAATAATTTGCAATAATTTTCATTACAGTTTTTGATGAAATTAAAATTTTTCCTCAAATATGTCTTAAAACAAATAATTGGTTTAATGACTGCAAATTTTAAGAGATAATAAAAACTGCATGTGTGTGTGTCTCACTATGTCAATGTGTATTATTCATTTCTGAAAAACGACTCAAATATTGTTTGATTTCTGTCATAAGAATTTTTAAAAAAAAAACTTATTTCAGCCTTTTGTGTTCAGAAGAAAAGGCCCTATCCTAATTGTTTACTCATCTTATCCCTATTCCTATGCTAATTATATATACATACATATACATATATATATATATACAATATATATATAGCATTCATAACATTTTAAATAAGTAAAAGAATTTGAAAAAGCTTTAAAAATTATTTGCTGTGTGTGAAGCTAGTATTGTTTAGGTAATTATCGCACTGATTAAATTAATTTATATTTAGTCTAGAGTAAATATAGATTTAATCGAGATTTGTGTCTGAATATATATTATAATTATGTCTATATCTGCATTTAGTTAAAGGACTCCCAAATTTTGTCTTTTTGTGTTTCAGAAATGACTCCTTAAATTAATGACATAACTGCGAAACAGTGATAGACAGAAAGATGAAATAAGCGGTATGCTGGGTAGATTGGTTTGGAATTTTAAATAAACTTGTTTGAAAAATTAGTAATGAGATTGTTTAACAGGTGGTGCTGCAATCGCAGTGCTATGTCCTTTAAATAATTGGTAGAATTATGTTTCCTAAACAGGGGTCAAATTTTATTACAATGGATTCGATATGACAACCCTGTGTAGCAGTAGTATGCAAACAAAGGGGGGAAGTTTGAAATTACCTGCTGCTTTGGATATGCACGCCTCACAAATGAACTAATCAAGCCGTTACAATGTTTGAGGACTAATGTAAACAATGTCCTTCAAATGGCTCCAAAGAAACAAATTATGTGAATTGAGATCTGCAAACAATGACTCTCACCTGTCAATAATTTAGGATTCTGGCACTGAAATATTCCTCAAGGAAATCAGACACTGCAGGAGTACAGTGTGTTCGGACACCAACTTGTTTAAACCATGCTCTATTTTTTAACTCGTGACTGAGCTATTTTCTTAGAACTATTTACAGTGCACTGTGCTTGGAACATCATCTTTTAACTAATTTTTCAAACTAATTTATTTAAAATTCTAAACCTTTTTATTCAGCATACAACTTATGTTGCACTTATGTCATTTCAAAGTTAAGGGGTCTGAATACCTCTGTTCTCGTCAATAGCACTAACAGCACTCACACATGTTCTCTTTCACAAGCGGACTGTATCACACTCACACAATAAAAACCAAAGGTTTAAAACTTAACCATCACTTTATTTACACGACACGGGCACAGCCACTCCCAGCCGTGATGTTCTCTCTTGCCACTCTGGCGTTACACTGATTAGACTCGCACTTATGCGCCTCAAAGGCGCCTGTGTACACACACTTTTCGCCGCTAGTATCCTTGCGCTTTGGCGAGAACATACCGCCCGGCGTTGACATGTTCACATTCAACTCTTTAAGAATTCAAATATTCACAAAATTCTCAAATTATTCACTTATACACTGATCACACAATAAAGAAAAATACATTTTCCTAAAAATATTCACACAATAAGCAGATTACAAAAAAAATACACAATATAAAAATTAATTTTCCTCATTAACACTAGGCAAAGGTACGATATTAACTACTGGCCTTTTATATGTGCCATTTTTTATCTTTTAAAGTAACCACTCTTGTTACTTTATCTTCACCTGGATGAATTTTGATAATTCTGGCCAAATTCCATTTTAAAGGACAATAATTATCAGGATTTTTAATTAACACCAAATCACCTTCTTTTATATCTGCTTTTACCCTTAGACCATTTAGGTCTATTTAACAGCTTATTTAAATACTCCGATGACCACTTTTCCAAAGATGTTGAGTCATTTTTGAACCAATTGCCAACGGCTCAATCGATTCATTGGAGTTTCACTAAAATTAGGTTCAGGCAATGTAACTAAAGATGAGCCAATTAAAAACGTGCAGGAGTTAATGCTTCCACATCATTTGGATCACTTAAAAGTGGACAAAGGGGTCTAGAATTAAGAACTGCCTCAATTTGAACAATAAGAGTTAAAACTCTTCATAGCTTAAAAATTGTTTTCCCTACAATACGTTTCAAACTGTATTTAAGAGATTTGACACTAGATTCCCATAGTCCTCCAAAGTGTGGAGTAGCAGGGGGTTAAAGAACCACTTAATACCTTCATTAGCCATATAATTCTCAATTTCTTCTGCACTTTTACACTTAAATAAAGATTTGAGAAACACTTTTAATTCTCTATTCGCACCAACAAAATTTCGGCCATTGTCACTATACACTTCTGCAGGCTTACCTCTTCTAGCTATAAATCTTTTAAGGCTTGCTAAAAATGCTGCAGTAGTTAAATCATTTACAATTTCAAAATGTAAGCATTTTGTAGAGAAACATACATATATACACACAAATATCTTTTTTACCTGTTTACTTCGTCCAGTGAAATTTTTGATTTCAAATGGACCACAAAAGTCCACACCTACCCGATTAAAGACACGAGTTGGAGTCACTCTGGCAGCTGGTAGTTGTCCCATAATTTGATTGGAACCTTTTTGAATTTATTTTTTTACAAATTATGCAATTAAAAATTATCTTTCGAACAGTATTTCTACCTCTTACAATCCAAAATCTATTTCTTATCAAAGATAGGGTTGTTTCAGCACCTGCATGAAAATATAAAGCATGATAATGATTAATAGCAGTAAAAGTAAAATTATGTTTAGCAGGAATAATTAATGGGCATTTTTGATTATAGAGTAAGTTAGAGTTCTTGAGTCTTCCACCCACTCTTGATAATCCATCATCATCTAGATAGGGACACAAATTTAACAATTCACTATTATTCGGGATAGAAGTACCCTTCTCCAAGCTTTGAAGTTCTTTTATGTAAGTAGTCCTCTGAATGTTTTTAACAATACATACTAATGATTGTGAAAGTTCACTAGTTGTCAAAGTACCAGAAGTTCGATTTAATGGATTTCTTGTATTGTTGATAATTCTTTTGCACCAAGCGACGATTCTCTTGAGTTTTGTAAATGAAGAACAGTTATTAATAACATCTAAAGGCTCCACAATATGAGTCACGGCACACACTTGATTTGCTGCTGACAGCTTCAGTTCACTCGAAATCATATCCTCGCCCTTTGATGCAGGATCTCCATCCACAAGCCGCACCGGACCTACAGGATACTCGTTGTTCACTAAAATGGTGGTCCACTCCACCATAACTCATTCTCTTGAGTTTATCTGCATGTAGACCACGGAAATGATGTCGGCACTGTTCATTTCAGAAGGCACAAAATTCCAGTCTTTGACATTTGTAAATTGCTGTATTATTGATACGCGATTAGACACAAATGTTTTTAAGTAACACGGTTCTTTCATTATCCAGGCCAGGATAATTTTCGAATCTGTCCAAAACACGGTTCGAGACACATCAATCTTCAGAGATGTTTTCACTTTGTGCACTAATTTGATAGCAGCACCGGCAGCACAGAGCTCCAATCGTGGAATTGAAATAGTTTTGATGGGGGCAACTCGAGATTTGCTTGCAATTAATTTCACAAACACTTGATCAGAAGCACTGCAAGATTTTAAATAAACTACTGCTCCATAGGCAACTTCACTAGCATCTGAGAAGCCATGAAGTTCGATGCATATTGGTTCACTGATACATATGCATCTTGGAATTTTAATGTTGTTGATAGTTGTTAAAGTTATAAGAAATTCCTGCCATTCCTCAAGTTCTTTTTTAGGCAAATTATCATTCCAGTCCAGTTTGATTAGCCACAGTTTTTGCAAGAAAATTTTTGCCTTTTGTCACAATTGGGCCAAGTAAACCCAAAGGATCAAAAAAATCTTTTTGCTACGGTTGATAACACTGCACGCTTTGTAAATGAAATACCACAGTCTACTTTCACTTTGAAGGAAAAACAATCTTTGTTAGGTTGCCATATTATTCCTAATGTTTTTATTTCCTCTTGAGAAAAGGAGTATTCATCCTCGTCACTCTCCGTCAGAAAATTTCCACTGCTGCACCACTGATGTAACTGCATTCCACCTCTGTTCAGAATTTCTGTTAACTCTTTAGTAAGTCTGAGATCTTCCGTTACAGTATTTGCGCCGGAAAGGACATCGTCCATATAAAAGTCCTCTGCCAATATAGGTGCCGAAACCGGAAAGTTATCTTTCTCATCTATTGCTAATTGCTTAAGTGTGCGCATATCTAAAAAAGGAGCACTAACTGTTCCGTATGTGACAGTTGCGAGTTCGTATTCTTTAACTGGCTCATTAATTCCGTCTTTCCACAAAATACGCTGCAATTTTCTTTGACTGGGGCAAATGTTTATGGTTCTATACATTTTTTTTAATATCGGCGAAAACGAATAAATGTGCTTACGAAATCTAACCATAATTGAAAAAAGGTCGTCTTGTATTACCCCTCCGTTATATTGTAAAGAATTAAGCGAATTTCCTTCTGTTGTAAGGAAAGACGCGTTAAACACGACACGAAGTTTTGTTTTTAATTTGTCGGGACGGTATACACCTAAGTGGGGTATATAATAAGTACCCTCAGTTTCTTCACTTTCTTTAATTTGATTCATGTGACCCATTTCTTCATATTCACTTAAAAATCTTTATATAATAATAAATAGTCAGGATCTTTCACTAATCGCCTCCATATGGAATCTAACCTTTTAGCGCAATATCTCTAGATTTTCCCAAACACTTAGGATCTTCTTTTTAAGGGGCATTTTAACTACATATTTCCCTTCTATATCTCTATAAAAATTATTTTTGTAATGCTCTTCACATATCCTAGTTTCATTATTAGAGGAATGTCCATCTCTATATTTTCTATTTCCCAGAAAGATTTAACAGTTTTATCTAACTGCTCATAATTATCTCTAATTAATCCACAATGAATATTCTCATTTAAATCACAAGGAACACTCCCGGAAACAACATATCCGAAACACGAATTTTGTAAAACTAAGCCAGATTCAGGGGGATATATTTGTCCTGATCTCAAAAGGCTATAAAAAATCTCTGCGCCTAATAAAATATCAATTCTACCTGAATGTTAAATTGTGGATCCGCTAACTCAATATTACTTAAATCATACATATTAACTTTTAATATTTTACTAGGAGTTACATTAGTAATTCGGGAACAACTAAAAATTTCAACTCTTTCGTAGCTATTTGAATTATTTTTAATTTAGCAGCAACTTGATTTTTAATATTTAAAGACGCGTCATTTAACCCGATACTACTAGATTAGTTTTTCTTTCTTTAAATTAAGTCTATCAGCACATTCTCTAGTTATAAAACATGCCATTGAACCTTGATCTAAGAGCGCTCTTACTGTATGAATTTTCTGAATTATTATCTAAATAACATTTAGCTGTGCTCAATAGAACCGTTTTGGATCCACTTGGCATAAAGCTCGTAGCTGCAAATAATTTATTACTATTTGGAGAAGTGCTTTCACTGGCGGGTATAAACTCTTGAGCTGTGGGGAAAATGGAGTATTGAAACCGATTTCATTACGTTCTTTCTGATACAACTCATCGCGATTCTCTGCGCTTTTGCGCGGGTAGTGTAAACTTTTATGGTGTTTACGTTTACAAAAACAAGATACTTTCGATTTGCAATTAGACACTGAACAATTAATTTGTAAACAATTAAAACACATATGGTTTTGTTTTACAAGCTCAACTCTCTCATTCACTGACATTTTTAAATAATTAGGATAATTAGAAATATGGTGATTTTTAGTACATAAAATACAATTTGAATCTTTTAAGCCCGAAACAAACACTTTTGACACCATTTTAGAATTTTTAAATTTAGTTTTACTCTTTTGTAAGTTACTTGTGCCTTCGTAAATTGATTTTCCACGCGATGCAACATAAATATCGCATTCTTCAGCTAATTTTACTGGGGGGAACCAACTATCTGCTTGTCGTATACCTATGTGAGATGCAATTTCTCTATCTAACGTTTGAAATAACTTATCGGAAACTATTAATTGCTTTAATGTGTCAAAAATCCGACACTTTTCTTAATTTTAAATAATATTCAAAATTAGTAGTTAACCGCGACGCAAACTGCACATACGATTCATTTAAGCGCTCAGCTTTCCTAAAATTTTCTAAGCACGCTTTGTGGTGAAGGCTCATACTCTCGCAACACAACGGACTTAATTGTCTCATAGTTTTTTATATCTTCATCACTTAAATAAGTTATTATATTAGAAGCTTTTTCTCCTAATAAATTTAACAGAATCTCAGCTTTATATTTCTCAGGTACTTCTTTAATACTAAATGCGCGTTCTAAAGAATTAAAGAAAAACTCCACCCTTCCGAGTTGGGATTCTGACTAACTGTCAGAATCCCAACTCGACTAACACTTTTTATTACTTGATCAATAGTATCTGGTTTGGCTTCACCTTCACACACTTCTGATTTACTTTCATTTTTAATTTTTGCGAGTTCTAATTCATTTTTAACTCGTTATAATTTTATTTTTTCCAGATCTATTTGCCGTTGCTCCTCATTTTTACGATTGTCAATAATCGTGTTGGCAATGTCTTTAACCATGTCTGGTCTATTTTTAAACACATCACTTTGTTCAATTGCATCATATAAATCTGAAATTGTTAATTTTTCAGATACTATCAAATTTATTTCTGCGGCAATCAGCCGCAATTCTTCTTTTTTGGCACCTTTAAACATGTTTGCACAAAATATTAAATATATGGATTTCCACTTGCTTCTTTTACAAAGCTTTTCACTTGACACAACACTATCCACGGGTTTGAGCCACTTTCTCCGGCTCATAAGGAACAAAATGTTCTCGTCAATAGCACTAACACATGTTCTCTTTCACAAGCGGACTGTATCACACTCACACAATAAGTAATCACAATAAAAAAACCAAAGGTTTAAAACTTAACCATCACTTTATTTACACGACACCGGCACAGCCACTGCAGCCGTGATGTTCTCTCTTGCCACTCTGGCGTTACACTGATCAGACTAGCACTTATGCGCTCGAAGGCGCCTGTGTACACACACTTTTTCGCCGCTAGTATCCTTGCGCGTTGGCGCGAACAACCTCGTATATGAGGAAGCAAGATGTGTTGTTCATTTACTTGTTTAACTATTTTTTTGGAGTTGCTTTTGAATGTTTTGTTTCAACTTTGTTTATTCAATACACACATTTTTATATTATTAACTATCCAAGTTTTTTCTATGAATGAAATTAGTTTTAACTATTGTCACTATAAATAAAAATTCTGTATTTGTTAATTTCAAAATGAACATTAAGGATGGATCTGAATTTTCAATTAAAATTAAAAAGTGGATTCTCTTGTAGGTTTTTATATATAGGTTATTTTGGAGCAGTAAAGATAATCCTCGTCCGAATTAAAATGGAGGACATAAAAAAAGCCTTTCCTTCACATTCAGAGAGCAGCATTCGAAAACGCTTAAAACTTTGTGCAGATTTCAAAAGAACTGGCACTGATTCTAATTGGTGGGTTCTAAAAAGTGAATTTCGCCTTCCCACTGAAGATGAAATCAGAGCCATGGTGTCACCAGAGCAATGTTGTGCTTATTATGGGATGCTTGCTGCAGAAGAAAGATTAAAAGTAAATGTTTAGATCATTAGAAAGTAATTTTTTAATAAGTTAATTAAGCAGACAAATTATTTAGTTATTGTAATTTTCTAAAACTTTTTTTGAAATTATGTAAGTTAGCTAAATTTTTATAACCTGTGAAAATAATTTTGCTTTAAACATTTAATGATAAAATCATCTTAAATATTTGTTTTTAATTATGCCAAATGAATTTATATTAAATTCAAAGTAGTTTAAAATCTAGTTTGTTTTATAACATAAAGTTTACCTATAAAAGGAATTAAATAGTTATATTTCTTAAGTAAAATTGAGAGCATTCTATAGTATTCATTCTTATTAAATTTTTATTTATCTGCAAAGAAGCTTGTGCTACAAACAGAAAAGAAACCCTTAATCTATTTATTTATTCACTTTGCTTTTGTCTAGTATCTTCCTTCTATTTAATTCTAAACTATTAATAAATATAAATGTAAATTTTTGATCATTTAAGTTATTAATAGATGATTATGTTACTATCACATTAATTTTAAAAATGAATGCAAATTAATTATTTTCACTCAAATAATGTAATATAATAGCTAACTATTATTTTTTATTCAATTTTATCTTTGTTGCATTGCTTAGTTATTCCACAAATGCAATTTTTAAATGATAAATTTGTAAGTATATTTTTTGGTTATTGTGTTATATTTTGTTTAATTTTTATTTCATTTTAGTTTAGTTAGTATTACATATTGTTATATTATATATGATACTTCTCAAAAATTTAATAAAATAATTTTAGTTATTTGCATCTTAAAGAAGCTTTGAATTTATTCAATTGATACCTCCAATCAATTCAATTGATTATTCAATTGTAAAACAACGATTTAAAAAAAATCAAACGAGTTGATATACAGAACTAAATGTTTTAATGTAATGGGCTTGTAAAAAACTTCAATTAAATATTCTTATCTGTTCCAAATTGTTTTTCTTTCCCAGAAAGAAATTCCTACCCCTTATCTCAAGGAAATGATACTTCAGCATTTTTTTTTTTTTTTTTTACTGAGTTTGGATAACTTTTAGAATTTGTTTGAAAAAATTATTGTGTTAAAAATGTTTCTCTCTATCTGTACCATGCGATTTTATAGAATTATTTTAAACAAAATTTATGAATTTATAATTTTTTTAATTGTGTTACATAGTTCACAAGTTATACATTAACAAATTTGTATCTAATTGTATGATATCTAGAAAATTCTTATTAGCCTGAAATATTTCTAAATAAAAAATTAATATCTTTATGAAAAATATTGTTTTAATTTATTTCCATAATTAATTTTGTATGTTAGGAAGCTGGATATGGTGAAAAATCATTATTTGCACCAGAAGATGAAAAAGACGAAGAAATGGAGATGAAAATGGATGATGAAGTATGTTGTTAACATCTATTTTTTTTTTTTTAATTTGATGTGCTTTAAAGTCCTATATTTGAGCTGTATATATTACATTTTTGTTTTTTTTTTTTTATTTATCAAGGAAGGATTATAAGTACTTGATTCAAAATTCTATAAGAATGCCACATCTTACGTTCTTTTATTTGGCAATGTTAATTGTTTCCAATTTGCTTTTTTCTCTAGAATACAAAACTTTTTCTTCCATTTTAGATATTGAATTATCATAAATGTGATATGTACTTTTCATTAAACAATCAGTTTTGACTTTTGTTTGTTTTTCTGAAATTTACACCAGGTTTGTACTTCAAAACATATGCTGCAGAAGATAAATAGGTACAAAGAAAATTATTTATGCATTTCAATACAAGATTTTACTGCATGTACTTTTATTATTCACCATCTAACTTCATATTCATTGATGATTGAAAATCATTATATTATAATTCATTGGTAATTGTAAGCTAAAATTGCCAAAAAATAAATAAATTTGTTGTTAGATTGTCAGTTTTGTGGCATAACTAATAATGATTTTGGTGACATTATTTTCTTTGTAATAGTTGGCAACTTTGTTACCCTAGTCTTATTGAAATATTTGATTGTATTAGAAATGAAAATTTGGTTTTGATGAGACAAATCCTTTGCTAAACATAATTTAATGGCAATAAGTATTTATCTGTAAGTACACATCATTTATTAATAAATTTTTATTTGTAATTTATACTTATTTAATAGGTAAAAGCTGCACCTTGGAATACAACAAGAGCATTTATATCTGCCATGAAAGGGAAGTGTTTACTTCAGCTTACTGGTGTTGCTGATCCTACTGGATGTGGTGAAGGTTTTTCTTATGTTCGAGTACCTAATAAACCTCAACAGTCTAAAGTTAGTAACAAAATAATAATTATTTTTTAATTGAATATTGCTTATTAAGTTGTTAAGTGGACTGAATTTAATTTGTATAAATATAAATTATCTAAATTTTTTGCATTAGAATATTTCAAAACAAAAAATATTTTTTATCATATATTTATGATCGCTAAATTGAAGAATGAGGCTTGAATGAGGTTTATGCACTTTTATTTATACTAAACTGAAAGTAAAAATTATTTTAAAGTTTTTTTTTTTTCAATTAATTTTTATCAATTTAGGAGGAATGTAGCAGCCAAACACCTGCCAAGAAAACTGTTACTGGAACAGATGCTGACTTGAGACGTCTTTCCCTTAGCAATGCAAAACAATTGCTACGAAAATTTAATGTTCCAGAAGAAGAGGTATTCATTTATCAAATTTGACTTTAAAATATATTGAAAATATGTATGTTAGTAAAATATTAAGTCGTTGGTATATTTGTTTGATACTTGTAAAAATCCGAATGAAATAGAATAAAAAAAAAAACTGAATATTTTGTTTTCAATATGCTGTAGTATTTTAATTGTGAAGCTCTATTATGTATGTACTGAAATTTCTAATTTAATAACTAAAATTTCTGTAATATATCAGAATAGAAAAAAACCCTGCTAATGTGGAGAAGGATTATAAACTGAGGAATAAATATATATTTTTCGCAAACAGTAAAAATAGTAATACTGACATTTTCAGTAAATATCATAAAAAATTTACAAAATAGGAACACAGTTATTTAAGTATTTGTTTTTTATGCAGGTCTCGTGAGTCTAGCACTTTTGAAGGAGTCAGAATCAGAAGTTAGTTTAAAAATCTGACTTCCATCACATTTAAAAATAATTTTTGTTTTTTCAAAATTATGAGAATTAATATTAAACTATAGTGTTAAGGAGGCAATTCAATTGTATCCTTCAATAATACAATCTATGACTGCTGTAGCTAAAAATCAAGTGTTAAGAGACTTTTCTTAACACTGATGTTAATAAAAAGCTAGCTTAGATTTACAATGGATCTTATAGAAACTATTCTATTTGCAAGAAGAAAAAAAAAAGTTTTAATGCATTATAAATAGAGAGATATCTTTGTCATAAAAATGTACATTTTTCTTTTGCTTGTCTTCAGTTATTCTATAAAACTTGTAACTTGTAAACTTGTATGTATTTTTTAAGCAAATTTAGGATAGAGGAATGTCTTTTAAAATGATTGCAAATTCTATATGAAAAAAAAATTTTGTTACTTGTGAAAAATCTATTTTTACAGATGTAAGTTCGATAAAAAAAAAAAAATAATTGAATTTATTTCAAAAATTTTTTTAATGTAGTAGTAAATATCATAATACATAAAAATGTCAAAAAGTGTTGCAAGTTGGTTTAAAAATTCCAACTTGTGTGTTGAGAGTTAGAAGTAGAGTCGGAAATTTAATATCAGAAGTCATATTTTTTCTACAACCTCATCACTGGTTTTATGGCAAAAATGTCTAATATCCTTAAAATTTGTACTTTAAACGACTTATAGCTTGAAGCAAATTAATAATTTTAATATTTTTGTTAGATAAAAAACTCTCACGTTGGGAAGTAATTGATGTTGTGCGTACCTTGTCTACAGAACAAGCCAAAAGCTGGTGAAGAAGGTAAATAATCTCTTTCTAGTAAAATTTGAATTTTTATTTTAAAAATTCTTTTTTATTTTATAGATTTAAATGAATATTACCTGAATTATGATATTTTAAGTTAAAGCATTGAAAAGGAAAGATTTGGTATTGTGGTAATATTTGGCAATTTTTAAGTGCTGTATATCTTTCTTATGATGAGCTAATCCTCGATGTGAAATAAAAGTAAAAATGCCAATATTAATTTGTTTATAATATTACTTAGAAAACATTATTTGCACTTAATAAACTGTTTTCAAAAAGTTAAGAAAAATCATGAAAATTGCAATTATATTCTATAGAATTTTATGAAATTTGGCAAAACAATAATTAAACCTTGCATCACAAATTGAGAACAAATGAAAAACAACAGGATAATTTTCTGTTTTGAAAATTCTCAAAATTGAAACATGCCAAATATTATTTTATCCAAGTTTGTGTGATCAGTTTTAATATTCTGAGTGATCACCTTTAACAGCTATACAGGTACGATAGTGATGTTCCATGCTCAAAATGGTGTTTATTAACTCATTGCTTTTATTATCTATCATGGTTTCAAAAAATTGGGGACACTAAGTGCTTACCGAGAGCATGGTAAGGGGAGCAATATGTTTCCCTAGAGCCTTTCAAACATGTGCAGTCAAATCTAAGTCTGGAAAATATGCTGGCTGACCAAGATACAAATAGTCTACAAATGAAAATACTTCTCCATCAACTCAGTTCTGTGTGAATTAGCATTATGATGTAAAATGACAGTGTCATTAACTGCACACGTGTAAGGAGAAGTAATTAGATCAAGAATTTTATTTCTATATAACTGAGGGAAGGGAGGGGAAATAATATGCAGTCATTATGAGATACCTGCTCAGGCACATACATTGGACCTATCAATCTGCTTCTTTCATGAATATGACTGAGATAATAGTAAACTTCCAGCTCTTCACTGACCAGCAATCTTTTCAGTTATTTGTAAATAAAATCTTGATTCTTCAGTAAAGAATATAGACTTCCTTTCACTGTTTATCCTTAATTTAAACCTTTCATGTTTGGATACACAAAATTTTGGATGTCTTGCATGCATTTCCGTCCCTCATGAAAATTTCAGAGCATAGTTGATTTGAATATTGTTCTTCTATTGGCTGCTACAAGAGAAGATCAAATGTGTTTAATGTAAAAGTTCTGTGACTCTTTGCAGTTAGGGGCAAATAGTGGTTGTCTGCAGCCCTAGCAGTTTTTAGTATTTGTAGGATGTACCTTCTCAATGCTAATTCTGTTATTAGACAGGCTGATACTATCTATTAATTACAGAAGAGCTTACATTCTTACCCCCGTAACTTTTTTCATAAAAAATTATGTTTATTTATGTGTTATGATATCAAAACAGGTCCATATCGAAATTTCACTAATCCATTTTTACCTGCAGATTGCAAATACTTTTAAAACCTATTTATGTCTGATGTCTGGGTACATTAAATGACAGTAGTTCCACTTATTTGTGTCCTATTGTGATGCAACATTACTGTTTGTTTACATCATTAATTATTTTAAGCTGTGGAAATGCATTTATTTTGGAAACCAGTGTACTTTCAAGATGTATTTTTAAATGTGGAACATGTCAGAATTAAGAGAATTTCTAAAATCCACGTGTAATTACATCCCCCTCGATTCTCATCTTTATGATATTGCAGTTCTTATATTTACAAACAATGCTATACTAATATTTTAATGTATAAACTTTTTATTGTTTTATAACACAATGAGGTTAAAATGCTCTATTGTTTAAATGTAAATCATGAAGATTCATTCTTTTTATTTTGGTGTTTTGAATTTATTTGCCTATACATTTTGATGTTTTTCTTCCTGGTTTGAGTTTTCATTATATTCTCATGTTATCACTATATTGGTTTGATGAAACAATATATTATTATCCAAAATATGCAATTTTTCTCTTTTTTTCATTATCTGTCTGTCTATTTTTATAATTAGAAGTTTTTGTTATATTTAATCAGTTGAAAAGATTAAAGTTGGATACTGATCTTCAAATTGATAAATAGCTTAGAAACTTGAAAATAAATGTTCAAGTTTAAACTTTGATCATCTTTAAAATTTTATTAAAATATTTATAAAATTTTTGCCAAAAAATATTTGACTAAGGGAAATATTTTACATTATTAGTTTTAAAAATTTATCTATTTAAAACTAAGCACATATGAAACATGAGTTTTCAAAATCTTAATGACATTTTTTTCCATTTAGTCATTAAATGTATTACAACGTTTCTTATCAACTGCTGAGATTTTGTTGCCTATTTGATTTGATTCTCGTTTTATATGTGTTTAGATTCATTTGTATCAGTGTTTTCACTAAATATTTGCTTAAGGTTCTTTTCAGATATTATTTAATACATTTGTAATCATTTTTTCTGACATATACATTAATTATAATTTGAAGATATATTTATTTTATTTGTTTGTTATTAGAATGTAATTGCTTTTATAATTATATAGAGTTTTTTAATTTTTACTTTCAGCAATGAGCAAATTTGCCAGGGGAAATCGGGTTCAGCATTGCAGAACATCAGGAGAGATACAAGGAAGAATGTCAACGATTATTTGATTTGCAAAACAGGTATTAAAATTAATAAAGAACTAAGGTTAATATCAAATTCTAAATAAATAGGGGTTTTTTTTTTTTTTCATGTTACAAATGGCAAATTATATGTTTAAAATGTATATAATAACTATAATATTTAAAAATTAATGAAGTCTATAAAATAAATTCATTTTTTATTGCTTACCATTTTTTGTACTGTTTGAGGAATAAATGATGATTTATTGTAAATTGTTACCTATAAACTACTACTGTTACCTATAAAAAAATTTGCAATATTTCTGTTATGTATTTTGATAGATACATTTTGTATGGAAACTTATGTTTAAAATGTGCTTTACTATATTTTTCATCTATATTTTCAATATATTATGATTACCATGTTTTTCACATTTGGTTTCTTTTCAAGCATTTCTTTGAAAAACTACATATTTTATTTTTTATATATATTTTACTTATACATTATTACTAAATAATGTAATTTTTTTTTCTTAAAATATGTTAATATAAATTTAATGAAGACTAAACAATTAATTTCATTGTTAAACTAGTTGCTGCCTGTCATTTGTTTTTGCAAAATTTTCTGACTTTATTCTAGAAAAGTTATATTTGAAGTTTTAAATAATTTTTTCAAATTAGCCTTATATATATATGGATGTTTGGTTAGTCTTGACTTTTCCATTTAATTATTACTTTATTTCAAAATTTTGCAAATTGCATACTGTCTGTAACTGGCAATTATTACAAACATTTATTAATAATTTACAGGAAATTATTAAAATATGTTTACAAATAATGAATATACTCAATAGATTGTCTTGGAAATCAATTGTCTTTGAATTCAAATGATTGTGTTAAATTATTTTTCAGAGTCTTAGCTTCAAAAGAAGTACTGTCTACTGATGAAGATTCAAGTTCAGACGATGATTCTGATATTGAAGAAATGGGCAAAAACATTGAAAGTATGCTTACTAGCAAAAAGACAAGCTCACAGGTATATTTATCTTAACAATAACATCAATTTCCATCTTTTTATTTAATATTAAAGTTAATGTATTTAATTAAATTCTATAATATATGCAAATATATACATTCTTATGTATCTTTAAAAGGCTCTTCCTTCCATTATAAAACTTATTTTCATTATTTATGTTTGCTTTTAAACCGATCCTAAAAAAAAATGTATAAAATTATATTCAAAAATTTCCTTTTAAAAAAATTCAGTAGCTGTATAATAATTATTGAATACACACGTAAAGAAAGTATATACAATGTTATTCTAAGATAAGTTATTTAATTCAAATTTAACACTATTGATTATGCTATTTTATCATTTAGACAATGATGTTATCAGTAGGATAAATTAAGGTGTTATCATAAGGATTTGCTTGTAATATACAATAAGACTATAATATTTAATTATATATATATTTTTATACTATAATTATAAAATTGTTATTCAATGAAATACATAGTTATTCCATGATATACTGATTATTTCGTAAAATAGTAAACTACACTCTGGGAAAGTATAAAAATAAATTTATCTAGATAACAATCTTTTGTAATGGATGATAGGAAGCATCCTGTTTTCATAGTGATGCACAGCTCTTCTGTGCTGGCATGTGTTGGGTAATGAGCTGGCCTTCTTTTTTTTTTTTTTCCATGTTCCCCTTTTGTCAGTAAAGGAAGGGCATAGATCCTTTTTGCTAGTAAAATAAAAGGCTCTGAATTCCTTCTTAAAATAATTATTTTAAATGCATAAATTTAATTGTATTTAAGACAAAGAATTCTCAATAGTATATGTGCATTTCAATTACATCCTGATGGAAACTATGTATTTTTTTTTTTTTTATTATATGCAAACATGGGACAAAAGTTATTTTAAAACATATTCAAACAATGGGAACATAAAAGTTAAAGAGCAGTTATTTGACATAATCTTTTTGTGCCCATATACACTGTAATCAGACAATGGAAGATAATTTGTAATATATTTCTTGGTGATTTAAAAGATAACTTGATAATCCAAGTCATAACCAAATTCAAGGCAATGTTGAGAGAGCTAACTGGGACATAGAAAACAAGTATGTATCATGGATGCTAGAGAAGCGATGTACTTTCTGTGGAAGATGGGTGTAAAATTTATTCAGTTCAATAAAAACAGTTTTTGTTTCTGTTATTAATCACATAACTAGACTATTATTGTTAAAACGCCTATTCCGAAAGACACATTTAATTCACTGAAGGGCAGAGAACAATTATAAGATGCTATAAGGACTCTAAACCTTATAATGAGTTGTTCAAGAAATAAGACTAAATAACATCAGAATTTAATTGTGTTTGTCACTTATTCAAAGGAGTGCAATAAAGGCTTAATTTATTGGTCTGTGCCAAATTCATAATATTTGTTTTTTTTCTATTTATATATATATATATATATTAAACCGGAAATAAATGTTAAAGTTTTATAATAAGAAAATATTGTGGAATATAATGTATGACCCATTCATATAAAAGAATTGCAGATAAAATGTTTGCAGTTAATTTCTACTATACTAAAATTTATTTTTGAGCTTCTGTTAAATCAATAACCTTCTCTCTTGTATAATTCTAATTTATAGTTATCACATGAAAGGGAAGAAGCAGAAAGAAGGGAATTACAGAAATTAATTTTAGGAGAAGACAGTGTTATTGAAGAAAAAAAAACGAAAAGAGAGAAAGGTAAATCTTTCTTCATTATTGTAAGAAATGTGCTAAAAAAAAAACTTATACAGTACTTATTTTATTATTATTATTATAAGTTATATTACCTAATGTCTTATATATATATATATATATATATTTACCATATTGTGTGTAAAATATTTATGGAAGCTGTGATATTTTCTTTAAAAAAGGGGGTATCAGAACATTTCACAAATCTTTATTTGTTACCTGGCCTGATAATAATTTCATATGCTGAAAATATATAATATATAGCTGTTAACAAAGGCATTAGCTGATTTGCATACTTTAAAGTTATCATATAACATTTGCAAGAAAAGAAATTATATATAAACTTTTTCACAATACTTTGTTATAATAATGACGTTGAATTAAAAGTATTGCATTTTTATTAGTATTAGTTATTAAAAGTACTGTTTTAAATCCTTAAAAATTATTTACATTTGCATAATTTCAGTAAATAAAGAAGTGTTCATACAAATAAAGTTCTGTCATTTTAATGCAAAAAAAAAATTATTTCATATATATTATGATGATATTTAAGTTGAAGATGTTCTTGAATATAGTATTAACTATAATTTTTATACCTTGCAAATATATAATATAATAGTGTAGCACATTTGTGGATATTTTTTATGGGAAAGCTGTTTTTATAGGTTAATGTCATAACAATTTTTTTTACAATTGTCCTCCTAATTTCAACTTTTGTTTATTTTATCTTTCAAGTATATTTATTTTAAAACTCTGTTCAACAAAACATTTGGATAATTTTTTTTAATATAATGATATACATGAAAGACTGTATATCAGTATATTAAAAGAAGTCAAACTCAAACTCACTTCTTCAGTACAACAAAATTATGGCTTTTAAAGAAAAACTGAGCAAATAAAAAAAAAAAAAACATATAATTTACTCTTGCCAGTTTTGTTTCATTTAAATTTTTAAAGCACTATAAAAAATTAATCAGTATGATTGTTCAATAAATAAGACTAAACTAATCAATGAATGTTAAAATATATTTTTTTAGTTTCTGTTTATGAAAAGTACTACCATAACCTTCACTTTTTTTCTAGTAAATATTTACATCTTTCATTTTAGAAATAATATCCTTTCTGTGAATTAATGCATTGTAATAAACAAAATCTATAAAAATTGACTGTGCTGATGATTTTGTTCTTAAGAGATTTAATTTTTTAATTACCATTATTATTATTTTTTAATTGTAATGAAATATGAATGGAAAAAGTACCATTCAAATCGATAGATTAGTATAAGTTTAGACAAATATCTTAAATTTTAAGTTAACTAATTTTTGTTGTGTTTATTGGCTTGCAGATAAAATAAAAATTGACAAGGAAGATGACAGTGCATCATTAGGAAGTACAGGATCCAGTTCTGTAAGAATCTTAATGTATATACCATTACATTTATTTAAGATTATGGCTTGTATTACTAAAAAGAAGAGGTCATGAACTCTCCATCACTGATTTAATTTATTCTTTGTATAAGTTATGACTAATATATTAATTGACTAAAAATAATAGATATATACTTGTGTGTGTGTGACTATAAATATGCACACATAATATAATGAAAAGAATTGACATATTTGGCATTGAATATATTATATTAATGGTGATCATTGATCTACAGTTTTTTTCATTGAATTGAAATGATGTTTTTTAGAATGACAGAATTTTGAAAATCCATAGAACTTTTAAAAATCCGGATGGCAAGGAGTTTGTACGAATTGAAACTGTTCGTAAACCCGCTGTCATTGATACTTATACCCGGATACGTACAACAAAAGATGCAGCTTTCATGTGAGTAGTTATTAAAATTCTTTTGTGTTTTCCTTTTAAAAGTGAAACATATACTTAAATGAATTTATTGGTTTTAGAATTTGTCTTTCATTCAAAAATTTTAGAATTGTCTTTCATTCAATTTAAAATACAGAGAAAAATATTGTACAAAAAAAAAAAAAAATTTAATAATTTTGTTTAAAATGCTTAATATTGTAAATTGAATGTAAGCTTTAAATAAAAAGTTTAAAAAGAATTTAATAATACACAAAATTTTTCTTTTAAGATTTGAAAATTATATCTTAGATATTTAGGTAGATTTATTACCCCCAAAAAGAGTTAATAGACTAAAGTTTTTTACTTTTGATGTTTAATTTTTTTACTTGATTATTTTGAAAAATAGTAATTAGTTTAAAGCATGCTGTTTTTTTTTAAATTAATCTTAATTATTAAATTATCAAAATAATGCCTTTGGAAAAGTTGAATTTAATTGATCAGTAATTTTTTTTTGTTTGCTATGTTCATTGTAAGTTCTATTAATACTTCTATACTTAAACTTTTTTTTTTTATTTCATAAAACAATTTGCTTCTGCTTTAGATGAGCAGCAAAAGGAAGAGATTCGTAAAGAGAGGCGAAGGTAAAAATTTAATATTTTATATTCTTTAACATTAATTTTAAATAAGAGAAGCAAATTGCCCATAAAATTGTTTCTTCCAAAAACTGAAATTTTTTTTTTTGTATTCTTTTATATTACATATATGTGTAGCTTTTCAGAAAATTAAACAAAATTTAATTTCATTATTTTAAGGATTCAAGAACAACTAAGGCGATTAAAACGAAATGCTGAAAAAGAAAAACAGGTTCCACCAAAAAAGAAACCTAAGAAAGAGCCTCCAGTGTTAAAGGTAATTTATAAATGTGCATTTTGTATTACTAATTTAAGACAATGTATTATATAGAGATTTTAAAATCATTAACCCCGGTTTAAACGTGTTTAGCAATATCAAGTGCCCTAATTCAAAATTTTTATTCTCATTTAATTATTTTCAACAAAATTATGATGAAAATTGTTACCATTAAAAGGTTTTTATATCATGTAAGGCTTGTAGAAAAACATCCATTAATTAATCTGAATATTATAATTAAATTGTTTTGATTCATATGGTAAAGAAAATCATTAAAATATTCTTACATCTATAAATAAGTAACTTTTACATAAATTACTGTTTGGAAAACTAAAAATTAAGAGATAAGGTAGTTGATGTTAAATTAATGAAAAGACTTTTTTTAAATAAATTTTACAATCTTGAGATTTATTATAAAATATATATGTATTTACAATTTCTTGATATGAAGGGAAAACTTTTAAGTGCTGGACTAGTTGCAAATTTAAATATTAAAAAAAATGAAAAAAATTAATATAAATGATAGGCAAGTCATTTTTAATATATATTCTGGAAATATTGTGGAATTTTGATATTACCTTTGTACCAAAATATTACTAAAACTTCAGCAGAAATAATTCATTGTTCAGAGTTATAATTATTGGAATCAATTTTTCTTAAATTACCTGTATTTAAATCAAAAATTTATTAATGTTAGCATCCTTCTAAGAATATTTCATATTTTATTTGTTATAGATTTCACTATGAGAAATATATTAGAATATATGAGATATATATCATTTTATAAATGAGATATATATATATATATATATCTCATTTTGGATATATTGTTGAATTCTAATTATAATAAATTTAAATTTTAAGAATTGCTTTAAACATTATAATTGATTGGAAACATTTGTAGAATCATTTTATTTATGTTTTATAAAAAATTCTTAAAAGTATAGTGTTTTTAATTTAAGTATGTTACAAATGCTTCTTCTGTATGATCAAATGTGCCATGTATAAAAATACTTATTTTTAGAATTAGAATAATAAAGCAATTTATCTTTAAATTGTCAATTATTTAGTTTTAGATATATGTAAGAATATTATATATTCAGAAAGATTAAAAACAAATTTTTATTAACTCTGCTGTTATTTTGCATAATAGATTATTGAGTACATTTGCTTAGAATAAAATTTCAAAGTGAAAGTAAATGATCAACTTACAGTGGCATTTTGTGATCATATTCTTAAATTTATAAGCATAGCAAAGCTACTAAAAAGTGCTGTTATATTTTAAAATTTGCAAATAAAACAAAATAATAATTTAATATATAATTTTAAATGAAAGTTTTGCTTTATTTATTTTATAAAATCTGAAACTATTTTTTTTAATTTATATAAGAAAATAGTTTCTCTGTAACAATTGAAGTTAAATAATGTGTGCAATTTAAATTTCAGTGATCAAAACTAATAGGGTTATTGGGATTTTTTAGTAAAAACTGCAGGTGAAGAATCTTTGTATATAAAAAAAAAAAGTAATAAAAATATGCCAATAATGGATATGATTTCCAATGACCAAAAAGCAATGCTGCACTTCAGTGAGTGTGGAATCAATTATGTTTAATATAGAATGTCTGTGGTATACTCTCCCTCATGTCTAGAATAAAACTACCTAGCTGCTGGATTTTTCTGTGGAATAAGTGATCAGTAACTCTTTGCTAGAATATCCCAAACATGTTTGATTGGGTTCACATCTTTGTAATATGCTAGCCTATCCATTCAAAGGATTCCAAAAGAAAAAGGAAGTCACTCACAAGCTTTGATGATACCTGATTTTATCATCAGTGGGAAAGAGTTTATCTCTAATTACAGTAGCATAAGAAACCACAATAGGTCAGAATCATTCTTAATTGCTGAGCCATCTGGGACCCATTCTTGATAAAGTGTAGTTTTATATTGCCATACCAGCTACATTATTAAGCTACCTCTTGCAATGGAATTTTCTATAAAACACCTGTAGTCAAGTTGTACATTAAAGCTGGATTCTTTTGTAAGGATAAACTTGCTCAATTCATCTCTCCCCTGAATGTGATACTCGGCTAACTTTTCCAAATACTCCTTTATGATTTGAAAATATTTTGCAGCATTTCCAAGGCCTTTGCTACAGTAGATTGCATAGTTTCTAAAGGATAATGGTTCTCCAGGTTATGGATTCAACTAAGTCATGTTGTTAGGACCTTCTTTCTCTGTTCAACTTGCTTCAATTTTTTTCTAATCAACTGCATGAATATTGATGTGTGTTGCTTTTTACTCTTTATCAAAATTGGAGGTTGTTCTTTGTTGCAGACAAATTTGCATACTTTCATGCTTGTAAATATGACAAATTTCTTTTTTAATATAATTTACTTCATATTTGTTATAAATATACTGAATTACATTGTGCCTCATACTAAATTTATGATACTATTTTGAACAGCATTATATACACATAATGTGTCTCTAGTTTCTTTCAATAATCCATCTGTTTCAAACATCGATTATTTTTTTGTCCTTAGAAAAGGTAATTGTACTCCTTTGCTAGTTCTACATCACATACAAAATTTACATATTCCTAAGCATTATTATTTTTCTTTTTAATCTTTTATTTTTATATTTGCTAAAAGACATTGATTATATAGTTCTTTCATATCCTCCAGTTTTCTTGAGCAACATGTTTAACATTGAAACAAATTTTAATTATTTTTCAATATATGTTTAATATGCTTAGCAGCTGAAGAATTTTTAGTTATCTCTTTTTAGGAAAGTAATCTTAAATTCTTCAACTTTATGACATACTTTTTTAAGAAATGTATTGTATGTTTGTAACATAGTTACTTAAAAATGTCTTTGTATGTTCATTTATAGCTTAAATGTGGAGCATGCGGAGCCATAGGTCATATGCGCACAAATAAAACATGTCCACTTTATCAGCCAGCATCTTCAATTCCACCTGTTCAAGTGGCTATGACAGAAGAAGAAGAAGAACAAGAAGAAAGATCTGGATTAAATGATGACAATTTAGTAAAAGTTGATGAAACAAAAGTTGTTTTATCAAAGCAACTTGTAAAACATGCTGATGAAATTCGTAGAAAAGCTCTTGTCTTAAAGTTTCCTAAAGAAGCTGTATCTGTAAAAAAGAGACGAAGAGCTGGAACAGTTATGCATTGTGATTATTTAAAGAAACCGCGTAAACTTGTGAATCGGCAAAGAACTGATCCAGTTGTAGCACTCTCCATTATTCTGGAAAGCATGTTGAATGAAATGAGAGATCTACCTGAAGTAAGGGTTTATTTTTTTGAAAACCTAAGTCTGATAATGTTTTTCTATTGCTTGAGAGTTTATTATTCATAAAATATATTTTGTAATATTAGCTGCCCGTTAAAAAACTGTAATTTACTATCTTTGCAACTCAAATTGATCAATTATATATATTCCATAAATAAACTTACTTATTAACCAATTTTTCTATAGGTTAATGATTGCTGAATCTTGTTTGTATTTGGTATATTAAATTAATTCACAATATTAATTATGCATGTACACTTTTTCTAAACTTTTTATATACCCCATCAGAAGTCTTATATGGAAGTTTATGTTTTGGAAAATAAATGTTGTAGTCTCAAGATTTGGGAGCATGAATTATATATATATATATATATATATATATATATAATGAACGTTTGAAGTATTTTATTGTTGCCTGCTTAAATTTTTGCATTTGATATCAACTCTTCATTGTTTTTTAATGATTGTTGATTATGTAGATAGTTATTTTTCTTTTAATTTTCATGTTAAATTGATATATATATAATATATACACACCATATTTTGTAAATAAACTGCTGATTTCTCTCAAAGTTCCTATGTCTCTTTAACTAACGTTTTATGTGTCTAATATTATAATCAAACATTTTTCATTTTGTAGACTCAACCATTTTGGTTTCCAGTGAGTTCTAAAAATGTTCCCGACTATCATTGTATTGTTAACAGAGCAATGGATCTTCAAACAATGAGAGAAAAACTTCACCAAAGGAAATATCGCTGCAGAGAAGAATTTTTACAAGATGTTAATCAAATAGTTGACAATAGTACTATATATAATGGTATGAAATTTTTTTTATATGTTTAAATGAATCAACTGGTTAAAGACTTTACACAAATTAGTATATAACTTTCAACAATTTAGTCATTCGACTGCTTCATTTAAATAATTTATTTAAACTGTAATGCCATTGGTTATCTTAAGATTTTGTTCTTAACTGAAATTAAATGCATTATAAACAAGATTGGTAAAAGTGTAAAACAGAATTTTAAATAAATAAAGCCTTATTATAGTTTTTGGTAATTAGTGATAGTATATATATATATGAAAAAAATTTAATTAGAAAAAATCCTTTAATACTTTTTTTTATTCATGTGTTATAGAAAATAATATCTTTGTGATTATATATATAAAAAAATGTTACAACCTTTGACGTAAATATTAAATCTCCTGTCATTGTATCTATACGAAGAAAGCTATCTCTTATCATATTAAATGCTCAAAATTATATAATGTATTTTCGTTACCATCATCTGATATTAAGTAAAATATTTTGTTTAAGTCAAAAAAGAAATATATACGTTTATAATATGTATATATTTAATATTGTTTGTGTGTGGTTAATGCTCATTTTGCTCTTCCTAAATTCATGACATATAAGATTCAGTTTCCATTAACCTCTGTTAAACATATTTCTGCTTTTTCTGGTAACAACCACTTTTAATTACTATATTTTTATAATTTATCATTGCTTTTGGCCTTCAGCTCTATCTCATTCATTTTTCCCAGGATCTGCAACCAGACCTCTTTTGGGAATATATATTTATAATTTTATTTGCTCTGTCTGTATATTATTATTCCTTAAAAAATGGGAAATTACGGACAAGACATTTAATGATGTCCAGTTAAAATAAAACTAAATACACTAGTATTTCATTTAAAATTATTTATCTTATAAAAGTAACAACAATTTTAAGTAAAATCATGCTAAGATTTAAATAATTCATGATATATTTTGGAGTAATTCATTTCTGATTAAATATTATAGCAAATTAATATTTTTAAAATGCAATTAAAAATTGAGCCATATAGTGATAATTTAAATTGTACCTTGTATTGCCTATGTCTTTGTTAACTTTAGGTGTTTAACACTGATGAATTTTACTGTATTCTTAAATTACCAAAGATATCTAAGGGCATGCTGATGAAATAACCAGTATTTATAAACCACAACACTTTAAATTTTTGCTGTCTGTATTTTATAAAATGTTGCTTATTATGCGGCCATCAACTAAATTCTTATATTTCTGGTTTTATATTTATAAATTATTTTTTTAAATGCTAAATTATGTATGATGTATGGAATTTTATTGTCTGATATATTCTTCTTACTAATAGTTATAAAGTTTATTAAAAATGTATTTCTTCTATTTAATTGTATATGAATACATTTTCTGTTAAATAAGGTTATCATTTAGAAACAAAATAATAAGTGTATTCAAGGTTATATAATTATTCATATGATACTTCAATGACTGCCATGACTGCCATAACCAATGACAATGACTGCCATGACCTGTTGACATATGACTGCAATGACCCTATAAATTATAATGTGTTTTAATGTATTTTGTAATGTTTAAAATTTGAATTCATTTAAATATGTTTTTATTTGTAGGAGCGAAAAGTGCTCTTACTCAGACAGCTCATAAGATGCTTCAGCATTGCTTGAAAAGGTTTGCAGACAAAGAAGAAAAGTTAATGCGATTGGAAAAAGCTATAAATCCTCTTTTAGATGATAATGATCAAGTTGCTTTCTCCTTCATATTAGAAACTATTGTAGCTCACGATTTGAAATCAATTCCTGAATCATGGCCTTTTCATAAACCTGTTAACAAAAATTTGTCAAAGAATATTACAGTGTCATTAAAAATCCAATGGATTTAGATGCAATATTAAAAGTAAATCATTTATTTTTTATTAATTTGTATTCTGTTTTCAATTGTACAAAATACCTTTTATATATAAGTTAGGGTTTGTTAAAGCTTATGATGATTTAAAGCTGGGTGACCACTTCTCATAGAAAATAAATGTAGAGAACAATATAAAAAAAAAGTCGGAGAACAACTATAATATTTGCTTCGTTTTCTTAAAGCAACTGGCATTTAGTCCAAAGCATAAATGTAGCATAAAATAGCAGTGCTATTATCGTTTTTCAATAACAACATGCATACTGTCTTTTTCCTGATTACCTCACCTTGTTACAACCATTCCACTGCAAATATACTTCCTATTACAGCCAAAAGCCAACTCTGCCTTCCCTACACAGGCACATTTTAATTAATCTCATAGAGTATGTTCTTAGCTGTACACTTTGCTAATTGTTTATAGCATTGCGCCAATCACTGTATGGGATGACATGCAAATTGAAACATAAGTGATAGATGCCAAAATAATATTGAGAGCTCAAAATTGATTATATGAAAATAAAAAATATATATTACCACAGTTAGATGCAAACTGTGTAGAAGTGTGTTTTCTCTTAGCAACATAAACTTTCTTCAGTTAAAAGACTTGCTCCAGAAGAAAAAACAAAATTGTTCTGAAAATATTCCAGGCAAGATTTTTCCAGTATGGAGCTTAGTTGTACTAAAGTGAATTACATTATTTGTTTTGTAATATAGACATATTTCATTGATAATATGCATTTTACTGGCATGAACATGGTCTGTTTTGACAAATCCTTCAACAGGGTATCAAATAGACATAATAGTACGTTATTAATGAAAAGACAAATGAAGTGTCTACAAGATATATCATTCATGTTTTTATGGACCTGGAGCATTCTTATGTGTTTCCTAGTTTTGTTAGTATCTGATATGGAAAACACTGAAGAGGGCACTAAAAATATAAATATTTGCTCATATGGTTCATGTGATTTTTTAGTAGGATTTTCTGAAAACAAATTGATAAATCTCCACACTTTTGGAAGGCAGTTTATAGTATTTTCAAAGATTCTTCTGTTTTTTAGGTTGATTATGTACCCATCACAAAAATAACTAATTCTCTATAAAATTTTGTGAGTGCTGATGTTTTAAAAAACATGTCTGCGTATGGAAAAACAATCAAAATTATTCCACATGTGAAAAAATATTTCAAAGTTAAAGGTCTACACGAAATTCGGTCTGTTAAAATGGTGTGGAATGGTTTGAAAAAACTTATTATCTTCAAGGTCTATTATTTCTGTAGCATTGCTACTGTCTTTGAATCGTTCCTCAGAATTTTTCAAACATCTAGTCCCTATACCTATTGGCACATCTCTTTTACATGTGTTCATGTATTACGATCTGCAATGACCCAGTAATCTTTGCTTCTGTTATTTTGTTTTCTTATTTTCCTTTACATCAAGATCGTAGACCCCATAGTTATCATAACATACTGGTATAATAACAGACTTATTATCTTCATGCATTTGGCATCTTTTTTTTTATTACTTTTCTCTCAGAAGCAAACTTGTTCTTTATGTTGATATTTATTTCTTGAATCATTATATTGATATTTATTTCTTGAATCTTCATTTTTTGTTATTCTAATAAGCTTCGATTTTTTGGTCATCATAAAACCAAACCTAATATTAAGGTGACCACCTTAATATTAGGTTTGTCACCCTGTCAGACTGGTTCAGTCACCCTGTAATAGTTAAGAACATCTCTTTTTTTCAATAAGAGGATGGATAATTTTTTTTATTTAAAATACATATATATATGCTATGTATTTTTTTAAATCAGAATATATTATATACATATTTTACCTAAACTTTAAACTGAAATTATGTATAAGTTCATTTTATTATGTGTTCTATCTTTACTATGATTTTTAGGCTAACTGTTATAATATAATCTTTCAATTATAACATTGTAAAATCATTCATTTTCTTGCTTGTAAAGTAACATTTGGTCGAGAATCATGTGCATTTGGTTGAGTTGTTTGTAGGTAAATTCGCTTCTTTCCGATCTTAATAATTGAATTATTTATTTATTCTAAATATTTCATAAATTATTCTCATTTTATGTAGAATATTTATATAATGTTCAAGTTATTTATCACTTTTTTTAAAGGATATTTTATTTACTTAAAATATTCTGATTGTTATTTTTAATTTCTTTATTGACAGAATATCAAAACTCATAAATATAATAGTCGAGAAGATTTTCTAGGAGATGTGGAACTTTTACTTACTAATAGTCTAACTTTTAATGGACCTGATAGCCAATTTACAAAGAAGGCTAAAGAAATTCTGGAAGCTTGTGAAACATCATTAAAAAAAAAGTAAGTTTAATTAGTTGAATTATGATGTTTTACAGAAAATAACCAGCTATTATTAGAAATTAAGTTTTTTGAAACATTTTAGACACTACTGAAAATTTACTATTGTCATCTAAAAGGCTTTATTTATATATTCAATCTAAACTCATGTTTGTGAAAATTGCAACACCATGAAGGAATCTTCATAATTGAATGAAATTTAATACACAGTTGAGTGGTAGTGTTACAAATAAATGATTAAATGTTCAAAGCAAACAAACAATAACAAGAGATCGGAATCAGTATTTTGTGTAGCCACCACGCGCCGCAATAAGTGCTGCTACACGACGTGGCATGGAGTCAAACAAATTTTGAATGTCTGCCTGAGGAAGAGCATTCCATATTGTTTGTATGCGCACCCAAAGTTCGTCTGCAGAAGCAACAGGACGAGGATCACGAGCGAGACGCCGACCAACAAAATCCCACACATGTTCAGTCGGCGACATAACCGGGGAATACGCAGGCCAAGGAAGAAGCTGTACCTGCCGCGTTGCAAAGAAGGATTGAACAGTCCTAGCGATACGAGGGCTGTAGAACTTCACTGATGTGCCGGTTGCTGTTCAGATTGCCCACAATTCTTAGCAATTGAGATCGTCCATGATATGCTATGGCACCCCAGACCATAACTCCGGGTGTTCGTCCACTGTGGCGTTCGATAATGCACTCCGGAAGGTGGCGTTCACCGCCATAGCGTCTGACACGAATACGGCCATCATGGTACCACAAATTAAAGCGGGATTCGTCAGAAAACACGACATGCTGCCAATCAGCACGCCAGTCTCTATGCTGAGCGGCCCATTGTAACCGCAAGCGGTGATGGTTTAGCGTGAGAGGGATCCTGTATAAAGGAGTCCTTGCGCGCAGTCCACGCTGCAGCAGACGTCTACGAATTGATGAAGCACACAATGAAACACCTGTAGCTAATGACCACTGTGCTGCCAATTGTCTAGAGGAAGCTGTACGGTCCGTCAGCGCCATGCGGACCAGGTGTCTATCATCGCGAGCTAACGTCACATTTCGGAGTCCACTCCCGGATTTCCGAGTTGTCCGACACTCGTCCGTCCACTGCTTCCAAAGACGCATCACTGTGCTGCTGTCACGCTGCACACGAGCGGCTACTGCACGATAAGACAATCCAGCTTCACGAAGGCCGATGATTCTCCCCCGTTCAAACTCTGTAACTTGTTCAAATCTCGCTCTCTTTGTCGAAGAGGCATAAGTAACGATTGAGCTAACGTTTACCACTAGCAGATAGCCACCGATTACCACACACGCCTCGCTACAGCTGTCTATTTATTCGGATCCATCCGCCGTTCAGAGGGCGCTGCTCAGCATACGCATGCGCTACGGATTTGAAATTCTAATCATTTGCATATCATGCGCTAATTTGAATTTCCTGAAAATTTCAGCTCACTCGCGTGAGTCCTTCATGGTGTTGCAATTTTCACAAACATGAGTTTACATTTTTAATAAACTAGTATTTTTAACTAAAATCCGAAGTTAAATAAAAATATCTTTCTAAATAGTTTATAATGACGATTATAAACAGTATGATTATTCCCAAATGTTGTTTGACAGTATTTATAATATTAAAAATATGTAGAATTTTTTTTGTTAAAATTTTAAATGGTTGTCATTTAAAGTAGAAACGTTTACATAGTATTTTGTTTCTTTAGATTTATGCATTGAAAAAAATGTTATTACATAATGGTGCTTTTTCTTGCAACATAGTTTGGTATTTAAAGGGTTAATTTTAACCTTGGGTTTTTAAAGGTAATTCATGTTAATTTTCAGTATTTAAGTGTTTATGTCCTAATTCTTATGTTTAAAATTTATCAGGTATATTGAAAGCTATTATAACATCTTAGTTATGAAAACATTACTAAATATGCTCTTAGAGTAATAGGGACTGTAAACTGAAAGTCTACTTAGTTGTTCTTAATCTCTTAGTTGTCATGAACCCTTTTAAGCATTCATTGACTGCATTGACCCCCTGCATTTAAAATTGAAATTATTCATATTTTACAGAACATGAATTAGGGACATATTTTAACAATATTTTTTACTTAATATCGTGAAAAAATCATTATTATCTTATTAAAAATAAATTTAACAGTTACGAATTTAAAAATGGTTACAAAATATTTATTTTGAGTAAATAGACATTATATAGTTTATTTGAAATTTTTAGTGAAAGTGATAAAAATATTAATTCTATTATAATACTAATCCTTTTGAAGTATTATTTCTTATATTTGAAATTTATATTTTCAATTCTGGTTCTACATTGTCTAAACAATTTCATGTGCTAATTGTTTTTGCTAATCATCGGCCATATAAAATAGACAGCATGACAATTATAGAATTTATTAGTAATATATGGCAAATATGTTGTGGTAGTTTATCAAGAAATAAATAACACTGAAGGGAAAGGCATATTTTTTTTAATGTTGGCAGCCTTCTGTATGAATTATGATATACCTTTAAATTTAAAAGATAGATATTGAATTGTGTATTGATTCTTAACAAAGCCTTGATTTATTATCTAAATCTAGGTATAGATTAAATATAATTTTTTGTATCCAAAACTAAATCTAATGTAATTCTAAGTTAAATTAGTTGTAAATTATAAATCTGTATAAGCATTACCATTTTATTGCATTTTTCTTTTCAAATGCAATAATTTTATACTACTTTATTTCTAAAAATTTATACTGTTTAATTATATATTAATTTGTCTCAGTATGAAGAACAACTTATCATTTTGGAAGCTGCAATTAAAACATCACAACAGGCTGCTTTAGATGCTATTGAAAATGACTCTGCTATGGCAGGAAATTCTTGTCCTCAAGAAGATAGTTACATGGAAAGTGAAACTAATGAAAAGTATGAGGATCAATACAGAGAAAAAGTAAGTTCTTTTTATTAATCTGTTTTAATAATAATTATAACAATTTAAATAAGACAGTTATCAAAAATTGCTGTCAGAAATAGATTAATTATTTAATTTGAAATGTCTTCAAAATATTCAATACAATTGCTGATTATTTTAAGTTTAATCCATACAGTTAATTTTCAAATTTTTTTAATTGCTTTATTGTTGTTAACACTTTTAATTCATAATTGATATACTTCTGCTGCTGTGAGGAGTTGTTTTACTGCTGATGTATTGAATGGCAGGAAATTTGCTATCATCCACTCATAAAAGTCATACATTGAAACCCTGGCTACTGGCATTGGTATATAATTCCTTTTTACAGGGTTCTGCCTAAATATGTGAAATGATGGTGCTTTAGATAATTATATTTTCAATGTTTGAAAAACAACTTTTTATTCTGGCTAAAAGCAGAATTTTATATTATCATACAATAGATCACTCAATTATTTTTCTGTTTTTGTATAAATTTTCAAAGATATCTTCTGAGTTCAAGAAAGTTTTGAATCTGTTTTACTGTTTTTGTTTGTGGAAAATTTGGCTCTGCAGCTATTTTGGCAAATGATGACTTAATTGTTGTATTTTCTAATTCATAACATAAAAATTTACTATTATGCCTTAGAGCTAACATTTATTTTTATTAATTTTAACATTTATGTTCATTTAAATTTTATTTCAAATATATACTTGAAGCTACATCTGAAATGTGTTTCATCATTTTCACGATCTCTACTTTGGGGTCTTAGGATATCATCTAAATAAATTCCCATGATATGGTTGGTCTTTAAAAAAAAAATCTGCACATAAATCTTTGAAAGACATTTGCACTGATCTTTAAACAAAAAGAATTTTAAGAAACTGATACTGTGCTTCTTGTATTACAAAAGTATATATTGTCTTGTTTTGCCTTTATATGGAAGAAACTGGTTTAATAATACTTATGACTACTGTCTTTCTTTCTGCAAAGAACAATTGGAGCAACAAAATTGAACAAATATGTCATATCGAACTGTGTTGAATTATACCATTATGTAAACATTCTTGAATTTGAACTTCAAGTATTAATTGTTCTTGAATGGATAATTTCTATAGGGTTTTGATAAATGTGAATTTTATCATTCAAAATTATTTTCATTATATCTTCAGGTAGTTTTGTTTCATTCAGTTTGTAATTTTTAACTAATTTACAAATGTGTGGCACATTTATTCATCTCCCAAATTGTGAAAAAAATTCATCTCATCTGTAATAGCATGAGGTATTGAAATAGAAATTCAATATTCCAGGCTGCTTTATGTTTTTAAATTTTGCAATATCTCTAGAATGATTATAGTTGTTTATTATATGTGCCTGTCTGTCTGGCCTTCAGGAAGAAATACCCACTTATTGTGTAGCTTGTCCATTGGTATTTTCTTAATCATTTAACATTAATTTCACATGTATTTTTGTTTTCACATTATTATTGTCACAAGATATTTCAGCATTAAAAGATCTATTAGGAATATTTTTGTAACCATTTTTTAATATTAGAATGGATTAATTAATTCAGGACATAAAAATCATACATACTTAACTTCAGTATCAATGTTATTTCTGAACTTAAAATTAAAATCTTCTTTTGAATTTTCTTAACATATTGATGTATAATACAATTACTATTATTGGTTTCGGGAAAATGATTAGAAGTTTATAAAGCAAATTCGCAGAATCATATCTCTCTATGCACATAAAAATATGTATTTAAATTTTTATGTATGAAATAATTACTACTGACTTTCTTTGTGTGAATTTAAGTATTAATGTTATGTTTTTCAGTTGTAACTTATTTACTTCTTATTTTAATAATTTTATTTACATTTTATTGTTGTTTAGTATTGTTCTTTTTGTGTTTTACAACAAAGCTTAACAGTTTTGTTGAAAATCTTGAATCACAGTACGTGAATCTACAGTACATGATTAAATCACGTACTGCATAAATGCACCATGATCATTGTTGCTTTTTATGACATAGCTGTTTCATTAATGGGAAATATTCATTTAAGGACTCTTGTTTTTTTAGTTACTCATGCAGCGGCATAGAATTTCTACTAAAACCTATTCTGCTTGCAACATTTTTTTTAGCATATATAATTATATATAGCTTTATATAATTCACTTGAAATGATTCTGACATTTCTTCAAAATTCCAATTTACTGTTCTACATTGCTCATGAATGGTTCACATTCAAGTCAAATTCACCCTTTTGCAAATCAATTAACCCTTTTCAAAATTAGGACTTTTTTTATATCTTAAAATTTTTATGCATGTATGTTTATAAAGACTAATATGCATATGTCTGAATATGTATTTCTCAATAAATAGTGATGTACTGGTAGGGTAAAGATGTATACTTAAATATACATATGTGAATGTATTTTTTCAGTTAGCATGATTACGTATGCGCCCTCCGCAACTGTATATTTACTTATGTATGTATGTATAGAATAGAATGCATTTGTGCACATCTATCTGTATGAATATCTGTGAATTAGCATTAATATGTTTGTATGTATGTTTGGTAATGTGTAAGTGTGTGTATATTTATGTATGCATATATATGCAAATGTAAATACTAGTGAATGTGTGTATGTATGTAAGTATTATATTTATTAGTGAGTATGCATGCATGTAGGTTTGTGCTTGTGTATGTGTGTATATATGTATTTGTACATGGATCTATGTATGTATTTATGCATTTATGTGCATGTATACTTGTATATTTGTGGCTAGGTAATGTGAACATTAATGTCTTTCGAGCTTCAACGGTAACACATACACAAACATATTTTTATAATCGCCCTGTATTTTTAATATGACAAAATGCAATATGATATGTATGTACATGCATAAAAACACATTTACATACATGCACCCGCACAAATATATATGCAGGTGAACAAACTTACGAACTCGTGTTTCCATACAATATAAATGCGTATACATACACAGACATACCTACACTGATATATACACACACATAAGCACGTTTATGAACACAGATACATGTGCACAAACAAAATATGTACAAACATACACAGATATGTTCAACGCCAATAATCAACAACAAAAAACAAACAATTCCTTACATTGTGTAAATATCAATTACACATGTTGCCTCCATGACTCGGGAACGTGGCACAGATATTTAAAGAGCCGTGAGACAGCATGCATGAAACTTAAAATTAATATAATCCCAATACGTGCATATAAATGCATACACATATACAAAAAAATATGTACAGATACGTTCAAAGCCAATAATCAACTACAGAAAACTTACGTTATGCAAATATACATTAAATATAAATAGAACTCTTTACGTTATGCAAATATCCATGATACATGTTGACACAAATCCAACTGCAGACATGAATTGGGACCATGGCACATACATTTAAAGAGCCATGAGACAACATACATAAGCTAATATGTGCATCTGCATAGATTACATACCATTACATGCATGCAAATGCATATACATATGCAAAAACATACAATAAGTATGTGCATGCACATATTTACACAAATGTACATGCACCCTCACACATATACATGCAGAGGAACACGTTTACGAACTCTAATATCTATACAATATAAATGCATATACCCACACTGATCTATATATATATATATACATACACACACACACACACATAAACACCTTTACGAACACAGGTACATGTACACAAATTCACATATAAACATACATAAATACGCACAAGAGTACATCGATTTGTTCAAAGCCAATAATCAACAATAGAAAACAAACGATGCCTTACTTTATGTAAATACCCATGATGCATGTTGACTCAAAACCGACTGCCATCACAAATCTGGAACGAGGCACAAAGATTTAAAGAGCTGTGAGACAGCATAAATAAAACTTAAAATCAATATAATCCCACTACATGCATATAAATACATACACAGGGACAACATCTACATGCATGTGTATGAACATACATACACAAGAGCAGACGATACATATGTGCACGCACGCACAGATATACATACACAAACATATTTTTATAATCGCCCCTGTATTTCTTATATGGCTAAATGCAATTTGAAACATATGTGCATGCATATATTTGCGCATGGACATACATACAAAAAAAAACATTTAGATGACATTTGCACACATATACATGAAGGTGAACACTTACAAACTCATACATCCATACAATATAAATGCATGTACATGCACATACATACATGCAATGATATACTCGCACATATAACACCTTTACGATCGCAGGTACATGTACACACATATACGAAAATTTGCACAGATATATTTAAAGCCAATAATCAACAACAGAAAACAAGTGATTTATTACGTTATGCAAATATCTATTACGCATGCTGACTCAAATCCGACTGCCGCCATGAATCAGGAACGTGGCACGAGCATTTAAAGAGCCGTGAGACAGCATATATAAAGTAGTATGTGCAACAGTATGCAAAAACTACATACATACACAAGAACATACAATATATATGTCACGCACATATTTCCGTATATACATGCATGTGAACACATTTACGAACTCGTACACCTATACAGTATAAATGCTTATACATACATAGATATATCTACACTGATATACGTACATGAACACAAATTCACATATAAACATGCCTAAATCTATACACATAAACATGCACCCTCAGCGGTGCATCTTCTTAAATGTGTATGGGGTGTCACGACCCCGTGATCTTTTCCTTTATTCTTTTTCTCCTGTTTCTTCACTGTCGAGGCCACAGACCTTGTTATCGTGTAGATCATTATACTTTATTGATAGATTTATTTATGCATATTTTTTCTAAATTCTTGCTTTATAAACCTCTTGTGTTTTGCATTACTATTTGTTTTAATCATAACTGCACTACTGTGTTCTGCATTGTTAACAATTTTTATCATTGCTTTATTAATCTCCATTGTTTTACTTTGTCCTTTTTTAACATTGATTTTGCTGTTCGATATACCATATTATGATTTAATTAACATTATTTCGTTTATCATTTTTAAGTTATGTTTGTGTTTATTAATAATGTCAGTTCTCTGACCCACGTGGTGACCCGTGTCCCGGAAAAGAGGATCCTGGAGACCAGTCAGAGTTGCGGTTCTTGTATGGTCAATACGTCTCTTTGGCCTCCGCTTCTGGTTGACGGGAGGTACATCTAGTTTCAGGGGGTATCAATCGGCTGGTGATTACCAGGCTTCACTGGTCTGGAGCTGCTTAAGGATTCAAGTGACGGACCGCTTCCTGGGCACCTCGTTAAGGGTGGGAGGTCGCCTGGGAAGTTGTCTTGGTCGTATAGGTCCTGACTAGCACCATTGCAGGTGGTGCGGTCTGAGATCCGAATTTTATTTTCCATTTTTACGGATTCTTTAACTTCTAAATCTTCGTGCCCTGGCGAAGGCCTAAATTTGCCAAACCTAACAAATATTGATACTACTGTTACTACTTCCAGATTTTATTATTGTTTCTATTCCCGAAAATACTATATCAAATTCGCCTTTTGCTACTGAAAAGGGCATCAAAGGAATATTGGGGACACCCAAATCTATCAAAACACTTCGATCTGATGGCCTGCTTGTAGAAACATCTAATGCTCTCAAATCAGTCTCCTACTGGTGAAAACTCTTCTTGGGCAACCGATTATGGTCTCACCTCACATAACCTTAAATACTTCACGTGGTGTCATATCTGAACCGATTTGTTAAATTACCCTAATTCTGAAATTCTTGAGGGATTATCGGAACAGGGAGTCATTCATGTTCGCGAATAACTATTAAACGGGGGACTGATATCTTGCCCACTAAGCTGGTTGCCTCAATTGCTGGTCTGCCCATATATACCAAATCCACTTTGTTCTTTAAGTGCCAAAGATTTAGCCATTCCAAAATGTCCGTCGTGGCAAGAATACCTGCCAAATTGTGGCTCCACGGAACATGTTTCGCAGTGCATTTCTCCTGCCAAATGTGTCGACTGTTCCGGCAATCAGCCCTCAAATGCTAGACACTGTCTCCAATGGCAAATGGAGAAAAAAAAAAATTCAAATCGTAAAAGCACGCGATAATTTAATTGACATTGGAGCTAAAAAAAAAAAAATTTCACCTTCACACCAATCCTACGCTTCCATTTTACAATCCTAAGTCTCCCAAAATACTTGAACAGAAGAACCCGTCCAGCAATACGGAATTGCCTTCTCATGGATTTTCCAAGCTTTCCTTTTACTCACTCGACGCTGACAATACTTTCAGAATCTAAACCTCCAGCATCAAATTCCATATCCATTTCAACTCCTTTTCCAAATACACCAAATAACCTTCCTATTTCTACCCATAACAAATTTAGTTCCCTTGCAGGGAAAAACTTTACTGCCGCAGAGAAATTAGTTGAAAAATACTAAGGACAAATCTAAAGCCACTTTAGATTCCAAGGAAACTTAATCTTTGCATAACAGCACAGAAGCACTGATAGAAAGTAGTGTAGCTCCCGGTGAGACGATTTCGAATGAGGAGAACACATAACGCTACTGTTAGTGCATTTTATTTTTTATATTTAACTATGGCTCTTTGTTTATTATCGTGGAATTTCCACGGGTATCGCGCTCATCTTGATGACATAAAACTCCTCATAAACAGTGTTCATCCTTATTTGTATTGGACTGCAAGAAACCATGCTATCCCCTTTCTTTCGGATTAGATTAAAAAAAGCTACAACATTATTAGAAAAGACAATATCCATAATTTTAGACCCGTAGAAGGTGTGGATTTGTTGTATTTTAAGTCATTCCCTTCTAAAATAATTTGTAGGTCCCTCTCTGTTTAGCCCTCATATGCACTAGATGACCGTAGTGCAACAAAACCACATTCTAAAATAATTCCTCTAAACACATCCCTTCAGGCTACAGCAATTCACATTCGCACATAATTTACCTTATGTTCTTTATACCTTCCACTTAAACAAATCATTCATCCAACACCGCTTGATCAACTCCCTGCTCCATTCATCTTTTTTGGGGACTGGAATGACCATTATATTTTTATGGAATAGTAGTGAAACCAATAATAGAGGAAGCCTCATTGAAAAAAAAAATTTCCAATCACAATTTATGTCTGTTTAACGACGCTAAGAAAACATATTTCCATCTAACACACGTCAAACACTTGACTTAACTATAAGCTCTCCCTCACTTTTACCCAAGTGGACATTTACTGTGGCAGTTGGCCTATATAATAGTAATCATTTTCCCGCCATTTTATATTTTAATTCTAATGACCTAGCACTACCTGTGCATCCTTCTCATTTATTTTTGACTAAGACAACTAACTATATACAGAACTTTCAGAATTTTCTGAGGACATGATCCAGACACCCGACATTGATGAGGCTATCGAACGCATAACTCAATGTATTTTAATGGCTGCAGAGAAATCTATTCCAAAGACGGTTGGAAAAACCAAGTTTAATAAACGACGAGTGTGCTAAACCTCTCAAAGATCAGAAAAGCACTTCAATGCGATAGGTGAACACTTTGCTAACACATCTAGCACCGAATCATACCCACAACTCTTTATTTTATGTAAGAGAAAGTCTAAAATTTTAAATTTTCATTCTCATAAGTTTGACAAGCATTGAGTTAATTTTACATTTCATGAACTATAACCATCTCTTAACATATCTCATCTCGCATCACCTGGACACATGGAATTCATAGACATTGATTAATCATTTAACTTTTTCTTCGTTGACTATACTTTTATCCTTATTTAATAGGATATGAATAGAGGAAACTTTCCCCAAACAGTGAACTAGAGCTACAATTTTACCCATTTTAAAGCCAGGAAAACCCCACAGGACGTCATTAATTATAGGCCATAGCATTAACTAGTTGTCTTTGCAAGAGCATCAATCAAATGGTAAATGCCAGGTTAAATTATACACTCAAAACAAAAGACTTTTATGAAAGTACATTCCACCACGGACGAGGTACATTAGACAATATTTTAGTTTTAGAGACTGAAAGCTTTTTGTGATGAAGAAGCATATTGTTTTAATCTTTTTGATATGCAGAAGACATATGATAGAGCGTGGAGATATGGCATTTTAAGGGATTTACATACAATGGGTTTTCGTGAAAATATACCTATTTTTATTCAAAATCTTTTAAAGACAAGAACTTTCAATGTTCGCATTGGTAATATTTTATCTCGTGACTTTTTACAAAAGGAAGGTGTCCCTGAAAATTATATATACATTATACCGTTTACTGCCTGAGGTTATGTAAAATATCTAAAAGGGATACAATTAACATCAACTCAAATTCAACATTTCAGTAAAATTTTTTAAAACAAATTTCTATTTCTCAAAACTTTCTAGCTGAATGCTTTTAGTTTTCAAGAAGATAATGTGTGTTTTCCTAGTTACTTACTGTTCATATAATTAAAATATCATCTGTCATTCTAAGAAAAAAAAATTTCTATTTTGTTGTGATTTAGAACTAATATTCACCAAAAAAAAAAAAGGATCTTCATGAATTCTGTTTGTTTAAGTGGTTATCGTTTTCAAAAAAAAATAATAATAATAAATAAATAAGTAAATAGTTTTCGAAAGTTAAAATCTTTCTATGATAAAAAGAAGTTAAGAAATTTTTTTATAACTTCGGTTTTTAATGAAAAGACTTCCAGTAAATGTCGGTGCAGGTATCAATTAGAACTTTAAATATTGTTCACTTGCTATGAAGTTTAATGATCAGTTTACAATTGAAAAAAATACCAGTTAAAAGCGAACCAATTTTTGAATCTGATGCCATCACAATTTAGAACAAATACCCCTAGAGCACTGAGGAACTCATTTCTTATTTCTTTTTCCTAAAATCTAATATAGAATATTTCCTTCTTATGGATTCATCGTGCTTATCCCTATCGTGAATATTCGATGCCTTCAGATATGTTGCACTTCAAAAAGGCTTCCACTACATCAGAAGCTTACGGTGTTAACTGACAAGTCTCTTTTCTGTAATAGCATTGTAGGCTTATTCTGTCCTAAAGTAAAATAAAATTTTACTTTTACGATAAAATTATATATTTCATTTTTTTAATGTATTGAATTGAATTAAATTGAATTACTTAATATTATATTTTGATGCCTACTGGCACACATGGCTTGAAGTTATGCAAGTTACATTAAAATAATTATATAAATGCGATTTAAGGCACGTTGAGAAAACATCTCAAAATTCGAATTTAGAAAGGTTTCAAAAGAAAACATATTATAATATCTATTTTAACTGGACTTTTCTCATACCACCACGGAATCTTAAAAAAAATTTTTTAAAACCGCTATTTTTCCAACTTAAATGTTATTATACAAGATAAGAAAAAAAGCTTAAATCAAAAATACGTAGATTGAAAACCTCAAACATCATAAGAACAAACTTGAAGCATTAGTAAGAATGTTTTAAAAGAATAACAAATAAAATAACTGCATCGTTATTGCAAAAAGAAGAGTCTATAAAATACTCTTTAAAATATTAGAATTTTTTATGAGAAAATAATTAATGTTATATAATGATATTATAATATTGATGTTATATAAAATCAATATTTTTAATTATCCTTTTATGATTTGAAATAATTACTTATGAATTAATTCCAAATCATGCATTTTTAAAAATGTCACCGGTTAATAATTTGAAATGTTATTTCACTATCATCAAATTATTTCATTATAATTCGATTTAAATATTTTTATTAATTCCATTTAATACAATTTTCGTATTTAAATTGTTCTTAATTACAAACTTTAAATAATTTTATTAAAAGAATAAAAATATTTAATATTTTATTCAATTCCATTCTAAAAAGTTTTAAAAAATCAATTAATTATAGTTTAATAAAAGTTTTTATTAAATCGCAATCATGTAAAAATTCGTTTCACTTTCATCAAGTAGTAAATAAATTACCAGTGTAAAAGAGAAAACTCCCCCTTTTTACTCTCAACACGCATCCTTTGATCGAATTCATAACCAATAGTTACTAAATCTACCTTGAATTGAAGCTTATTAGTTAATTTGATGATATTATAAAACGAATAACAATCTTCATTCTTAACTGTTTGATCCGTTCAGGCTTAGAAAATTTTAAACACCTACAAAAAATAATAATAATGTAATTTTACTGGGCTGTCTTAAAATTTTAACTATTCATCGCTCATAGGAAGTTTTCATTCATAATTTTATTGAATCTAAATGGTATAATTTCAATAAAATAATAAAGAAGTCTTATTATTATTTAAATAAACAATTTGAGTTTTTTATTGTTTACAAAAAGGTTTTCAATGAAATCAAGTAAATTTTTCGTACTTTTTTCTTAATAATCATAACAAAATGGTAACATTTTTCAGTTCATGAATGAAATGAAATGATTGTAATTTTATATACGGGCTCCTTTCTATAAGTTTCAAAGTTACTGGAATTTTGACACAAAAATTAGTAGGTATACTATTTATGATCTTGGGTTTAAAAATCTTCTTAAAAATTTAAAAATCTTGGGTTTCCGTTATGGAAAAGTTTTTGAATTAACTGTTAATTATTTTTGTTAATCGATCACCATAAATTAATCAATGCACCATAAATTAATTTCCTTCAAGTCATTTCTAACGATACCACTTATACGAAGATCTAGTGATAATTACAAAAGGTGTGTGTCCCCCTTTTTTTTACAACTGTACAAATATTAACATATAAATAAAATCTTAATTTTGAGAAAGATGAATTTGATTTGCGAGAGAAGGGATTTGGTTTGCAAAAATATTTTGATTTGTAATAAGGTGAATTTGACTTGTAAACCTGTATATGAAGTCCAACATCATTAAAATTAATTTGGTATCTCCTGAATGAATGTCTATCTTAGTTTAAAATAATTTTGATCACTTAACAATATGGCTAATAACTTTTTTACTTCCTTCATTTACTGTATTTAGTAAGTTACAAATAGTTTGTTAAAAGAGAACATTTAATTGATTAGTTTTGTTTTAGCAATTCCCTAAACAAAATTAAATCCTTCAAATTCTCTAATTTTATTCTTTAATTCTTTTTTTAAATACATGCGTTTTTAGAAAAATTTGGTGTTTAGTTCTTTAATTCGTTTCATTTCCTTTTTCTTACATAATATATGATATCATATGGAAGAAATTTGTGTCTTATGGTAAAAAAAAACCTGAGAATTTCCAACAGTTTCTATCAATGTTGAAATGTTTACAAACACAGACTCAATCACATTTAGTCGCCATTGCTAAGCCATTAAACAGTTGTCATATTTTGTTTAGAATCAATTGTTTTTCGATATCATTACAGAAACACTAATTCATATTAAATTACTAGTTTAGTTATAAATATTTGTCTAACACCTTAAATTTGTCATCATTTTGTCATTTCAAGTATCTTTTATTTGTATTTTTTTATAAATAATTAGAAAATAAGTAAAGACATTTGTATTGTTTTATTTCGTGAAATATTAATTAAAATTAATTATTGCGCCATAAAAAGATTGATATGTATTTGGTATTTCATTTCTGTCATTAAAATCTCAATGAATCTCTTTTTTTCTTATAAAAATAAATTCATCTTTTGTACAAAGAATAAATTCAAGTTGCTGATTTTACTTTTTTTTCCTTTCTTTTTTTGAAGAGGCTACTTCATGATTATAATAGTTATAATATCCTTTTCTACAGATGTTTTGCTTTTCTGAAACTAAAATATGTATGTTGGCCTTAAATTTATTATAACGAATATTGAAAATATGTTATATAAATAAAGAAACACTAAATTGATTTCTCTGCTTGAAAATAATGTTATTTATATTTGTATAGGAAAAAGATAGTGGAGATTTAGAATTCTTAGATGTGGATGGAGAAGATGAGGATGAGTATGAGGAAGACGAGTCAGTTCTTCTTGAACACAGGTTGCTAAGTAAATCTGAGAATTCATACAGTGAAAAGATGCAGTACGATAGTGATAATGATATGCATCATATTGCTACTTTAGGATCTGATAGTAATGAAATAGTGCAGTTTGATATGTCTTTATGTGGAGATAATGAAAATTCTGAGATCATTGATGAAAATTATGATCCATCGGAATTTCTTTTGCAAGGAAAATATGGTTTTCAACAACCTAGGGAAGACGGCATTGAAGACAACATTATTAGTAATGATTTAATAGTCAGTGATTCTGATGATGAATCAAATCAAACATCAGGACAAGAAAATGAAGAATTGTGGTTTTAAATCTGTACTAAGAGTATTTATTCTTTTACCATTTGTAAATATTAAGGATATATTTTACTTTTATTTAAATGCAGGTCATATTTCTTTTTTAATTATTTTTTTTCAAAAACTGGTTCCTTCGACGATTCTTTTCATACCGTAAGTCTCTTATTTAAATGTATAAAAAATAAGTATTATATGACATATTTTGTACATAACATTATATTGAAACATATATATTGACATTTAGGATGATTAATCGGGTGTATTTACATGTTTTATTTAGAAATTATTTTTAAATTGACATTTTATGTAAAGAAATGTTATTTAAATGTATAATGTTTTTAAACAAGCAGGCTGTTTTATAACTGAATGTCAGTTTGTATATAAATTGATACTATAATATAATTTTATGAAACAAGACTGATATAATTTACTTACTGAAAGAGATTAATAATTTTAACTTTTAAGAACGACATATTCTAAAAATAATGTTGATTATTCAAATATTTTAGAATTCCTGGTCAATCAATTACTTTTTGTGTTGCATATGTGGCAGTTGACCCACATGATTCTTTGGCAAGGTAAATCATTGTAAATAACTAGCTTGTCAACTTAGTATCACATTGACTCCTTTAAAGTTTGATAGGTATTGATAGATAGCTATTTACATTTGTTATTGATGATTCATAAGTGGTAAAGTCATGAAATTGTTAATGAATAAATATACAGATGATTTTTCTCTAATAAAAGACTGAACTTTCGTTTTATTAATATTATATAATGAATTTGAAGTATAGAACTTCTTGAATTATATTGGATTTGTATTATAGAACTTTTTGAATTATAAAAAATTCATTGGGTTTTTTTTTCGCTGTTAAGAGAATGAGAGATGATGAGATGTTGATTCATTTAGTTTTTAATGATATTTTCATAATCTACCAAGAAATGATTAAAAAATCTGTAGTAAATTTGGTTTCCAATACATCACAAGTTCAAATTCTGTTTTGTATCTTCAATCATTGTAATAGTTAAACTGTAGGTCCTGGTTAAATTAGCCTAAGTGTGCACAAAAGGACCTTAGATCGACAAACTAAATCTCAATCATTGTATAATGTTGTTATATGTATGCATATACATACCATAATTTCCTGCCTATAAACTGATAGTTATGAATTCTGATTATTTATTTTCCTAAAGTATCAGTAAAAAGGCTTTCTAGGAATACTTCTCTTTCAAAGATAATATGTGGAGTTTTTTTCCTGATTGACTGTCTGTGATACTAATTAAAATTTTCATATAACAATATAAAGATTATAATGTGCTGGAATATTTCTCAGAATTTATTTTATATAAAATAAGATGATTTAAAGTTTTCCATATTTTTTTTTAATAGAATTTTGCATGTTGAAAGACGTACTTGTGTTACTGTTTCGAGATTTATGCTCGTGAATGCTGCTTTGTCTCAAATCCAAATGCTGTTAGCGTAAAAGATGAGAGCCCTTTTCCTTTATTTTATCTTTACTTGTTATTTATATTTTCATGTTATAATCTGATAAATAATTTCTTTGTTTTTATCATAATGTTTTCACGCATATTAAATATGGCAAAAATTGTGTTAAAAATGTGAGTGAAGTATATGAGTTTTTCATTCTACTGCCAAAAATAATCATGTAAAAGTATATATATATATATATATATTGTAGAGCACAATACATATACATTTATTACAGATGTATGTGTGACTATAACAGGAATCCCAAAATGTGACAATATATTTATTTCATGTTATTTGTTATAAATTATCATTGTTTTAAGGTATGATTGTTTGTTATTTTATTGATTAAAGTAATTATACTTTATTTGCAATAAAGTTTCTTCTTTAAATGTTGAAATTTCAATAATTTATTGAATTATCAAATTGTTTTACATTCTAATTTGGATAATTTATTGAAAATCATGTCCTATCAATAAATTGATTTTTTTTTAGTGGTATACATCTTTTATTAATAGTTTTAATATTACTGAGTTTTTCATAAACATTTATAAATTTAGTTAATTTTCTGGTAATAAATTTTGTATATTTTATGGGCATACATTATACATAAAAATGGAATAGGTTTACATCTGAAGATATGGTATTAAAGATTATGCAAAATTTATTGCATGTAATGTATTTATTATTTCTGTTTAGTGAAAACTTTCACTTTTAACTAAATTTGATATATCTTACTTTTTAAGTTGTAATTATCCAGGGGTTTTTTTCTACTAAGAAAAATTTTTTATGAAGGTTTAAATAAGTTCATTTGAATAACTATAAACTTCATGCCATTAAATTTAATTATTGCAAAAATTTATGAGTTTTATTATTATAAGGAAATCATTTTTGCATTTATAATTTAAAATGGGGCTTTGTCAAAATGACCAAGTTGTCTATTTTATTATAAGATGTAATTGTTAATGTACTGAAATTTTCCATATGCTCAATAGATTTTCATTTATAATATATTGTTTGAAATAATTAGTGATTAGAAATATTAAAATTTCATTATGTAGTGTTGAAAAAGTGTGGGAAAGATTATTGTAAAAAAAAAAAAAGTCTTCAAAATTTTATTAAATAACAAAATTTTCTAGCCTTAACTGAGAAATTCAAATTATAAAAAGGTAGCATGGGATGATATAGCAATACAGATAATTCTGCTTTTCTTTTTAATGAAATATTTAATATTTCGACTTAAATAAGAGAAATTATTTGTTAATATTAAAAGTTACAAAAATGACTAGATATTCATATATGTATAATTTATGATAGTGAATTAAAAGGTTTCCATCTTTAATATGTGAGCCAAATCTATTTTAATTGGCTGTTGTCTCCTTTATACCCAAAGGAAACTGGAAATCCACAAAGTTAGTAATGAGTTAAAGCTAGTCATTGGAGAATGGAATGAATTTTATATGCAGGATGTCCTTTCCTTTTATCAAGAAATAAGTAAGATTAAGATAGGGAAAAAAATTTTATTTTATGAAACAATAATTGTACTAGATTCTATGTAATGCTTTTAAAACTAGAAAAGAATTTCCTATCTTTAACTGAGAAATTCAAATTATAAAAAGGTAGCATGGGATAATATAGTAATACATATAATTCTGCTTTTCCTTTTTAATGAAATATTTAATATTTTGACTTAAAAGGTTGTAATGTTAAAATTAATGCTATTACATATCATATATGGTTTGTCATGTAAAATAAGAAAAAGGAAATCCTAGAGGATATTGTTCATTTGTTGGGTTAGTTGATAATATGTGTCAAGGAAGTGGACACTTATCTCTAAAGGCGTGTTACCTTTGAAACATTCAATGATGCAGGTTAAGTGAATAACATCGAAGAATATCTAAATTGTGCAGATCATACAAGAAATTTGCTAATTAAAATATTTTTTTTTTCAAAATTCTATTAAACACATGGGACCATCCAGTGCTATGAAGCCTATTGGAAAATATCGATCATTTGAAAGATTACACTAGTAGAGAAAATTACAATATGTAGTTTTCATAGCGAGGCGATTCTAAATAAAATATATTGATGTTAAAAATATATAATGTGCATACCAGTTAAAAACATGAGTTATATGATATACATATTAGGTTGGTCTTAAAAATCAACTTTGGAAATTTCCGTAGCGTATCCTCCCATTTTGTTTGTCTAAAAACTTCTATAAAAATAAGATTTAGTGGTCGCTACCAAGTTGTAAAGTTTTGGAAACTCAAGAAGATTCTCAAATTTGAATAAATTTCATGAAATAGTCGAACAACATACTGATAATATTCGACTGCAGTTACTGAATGTATGGAGTACATTTCTTTATATATATATATATATATATATATCACTTCCCTCTCCACTACAAGTTCAACTTTCAACTCACATTCAGCTTTTATGCTGAGACTTTGTCTAGATGCTCTCGACCCATTCCTATCCTGAGTCTGGCACAAGAAAATCAGTTTGTAGTCAGCAACTGTACTGAGTAATATACTGTGTCTAGGGTTTTTTTCTCCGGATGGAGTGGCTGACGGATCCTTTTAAGTTATAGTACACATAATCAAGAGTTATTCAAATATTGTAATAGTATGATGAATATGACTAATTTTTTTACAATTGTCATCAGGTAGTGAACCGTCCATTTTTAACAAGAAAATCAACTGATGTTTGGCTTGTTGCTCAACTGTCTACATCAGTGGTTCCCAAATTTCTTCGAATCATGGTGCCTGTTTTGAATTAAAATTTTCTCATGGCGCCCTATCATAAGTAAAAGATAATGCAAGTACAGGAGTGGTTTTTTTTTTATTAAACAAATTCGTTTATTTATTTGTTTTTCATTTTATCAAATTTACATTAATGATTAATGGAATGGATGAGCCTGTAAATCAATGCACATTTTCTTAAATCCAGGAATCAAATTGGACATAGTCACTCTCGTTTCCTTTTCCTCGTTGATTTTTGCTCGATATGAATCTTTACCAACCAAGACAAAAAACAAAATGTATAGGTGACTGGTGAAATTTTCATTCATTGTAATCTTGTAACCTCTTTATATAACAAAGGAACACGTAATATATTATATGTATAAACTCTTTCTACTGCTCCAAAAAGTTTGTTGAAAATAAATTAAATAAAACCTATATTTGAAGATGTTAATAGAAACAATCATATTTTTGTAAGCTATACTTTAATATTAGATTAAGACGCTTTGATATTTTATCTTTAATACCATGACGTAGATGTTGTATTCTATAGGCAAAAAGTATTACGGAACTAGTATTTTACAGATGGTAAGAAAGGTCTTAAAATATTAGCAGCAGCGCCTAGGCCTTTTATTGAAGAAAATAAAAATGCAACAGATATTACAACAATGACACATGGAGGAAGAAAAATATTTGTCAGTAAGTTATTCTGGCACTTCAATATATGCATTGGCTAATTTATAGACCTAAAATTCATTTTATTACATCCTGAGATTGTGAATGATAAAAAACATGTTCATTTATTGTTACAAAAATTAATGAATAAAAAAACCCTGAATGTACTCATATGACATTGAATGCTAAATATAGATTGGCGCGTCATTGTTTAGAAAGTCATATAGATATAAAGAACTCATTTAAGGGGCTGATGTTTCTGAATTGTAAGATACTTTATTACTTCAGTTAATATTCTTTAAAAGTAAATTTGGATTTTAACATTAAGTAGTGTGTAGTGTAAAAATTGATTGACCGAAAAATATACAACAGTAATTAAAATTTTTATATGAAATTATTATTATTTCTATTATAATTTGCAAATATACAAAAACAGTTAGTTTTTTTAAATGTTGGTACAAAAACCATTTTCCTTAAAAGTTAGTTTCTACAAGCTAAGTTAATGATATAGAAAATAAATTAAGAGAGCCTCTTCATATTAAATTTATTCATTTGTCATATTTACAAAACAAAGAGGAAACATTTCCATATTTTTCATAAATATTGCATTATAAATATATTCAAGCAACTTTTCCAATATAATCTAAATATAGACCAGATTATAATAAGAAATACAATAGATTTCTGTAATCGACATCAATAATTCACTTTGTTTCATTCAAATAATATTGAATACTTATTCATCACGAATCATTTAAAGTAGAGCTCCAATTCAAAATGTTCAAACCTTCTTATTGATCTAAATTGCATAATTTATTATGTATAGACCACCTTTTAGCAAATTTTATATTTTCGCAGAATACGGTAAACAATTCCTTCTAAATTACATAAAAAGGGCATTATGTTATCCATGTAAATAATATTTTATCTTTTTTTCTTCAGCTTCATTTTTTAATAATTATTTATTTCTCTCGTAAGGATCTAAAAATAGATCATTTACATTGATAAATAGATTTTTCATAATATAGTCAAATCAATACTGTCCCACCAGTTATCACGTGAATATTGGCAAGCGGCCAAGTCAGTTGGATGCAAATATAGCAGTGTAATAGGAGAGAAAAAATATTTCGCTAGGTTTTTAATTGCAATAAAAATAATTTTAATTTTCAATAATAAATATTCTAAATTAAATCACATCAAAAGAAAAATTAGATAAAAGATTTCTCACTAACTATGCCACTTCAAAATTGCTCTTATCAAAAAAATCGATTCGTCCGCCTTTCAATCCAACCGAATAGCTGATATATCCACCGAATAGCTGGTTTATCCACCGAATATCTGGTAGGATATTAATTTCTATTTAAGAATCTTCTTCATACCTCCTAGTAGTGCTAGCTTAGTAGCGTTAAAGTAAGATTTTCATCCTTTTCTCAGCATAGCCCACTAAATCATTTCTTTCAGAATTTGCAAGCAAAATGAAAGCGCTTGAAAAAAGCATGCTTATCACAGTTTAACGTCGACCATAGTTGAAAACTTCTCTCTGCAGATGATTTCGAATGGAAATGGTGATTGTGACTTTTTCTGCGACTGATCTTCAAATTTGGCTTTACACCTGACTGCATTTGTGCACAAAAAACCGAACGATTCAGTTTTTGTCCACTGTGGAACTGTAACATTTTCTATTATATATGTCCTATCGTCTTGTTTGTAATGGGCTAATGCAAAAGGTCCAACGTGAGAGTCAGGGTCGACACCTGTATAGCGGAGTCTGTAGGCATCGTTTTCCCCACCGTCGTCTTTCAGAAGCGTGCTCAAGTGCGGTGCAGGTCCAGGAACTCTTTCAAGTAAAGGAGGGGGTGCATGGTTCAGGGATTCACATCTGAAAAAAGAAAACAGTGTAGTTCTTATTTTTCGTTTTTAAAAGTTTTTTAATATACTTCTTTTTTTGTATTAACGTATTTATTATACACATATTTACGTTTTTATTGCAAATGTATTTGTTTGCAAACGTATAATTTCAGTACATGAAGGTTTTACTAAGACCTCCTTGAGAATGAACTAGATTCTGCAGCATATTCAGAGTTTTGGGTAACTTGCGTTCTGTTGGAACAAGTGAGAATTAGGCTCAAAATAAATTGATTTCAATAATATAGAATTTTATCAATTCAACCTGAAAGAATGGTTCGAAAAAGAGGAAAAACAATTTCAAAAAATTATTTTATTAGCACGATAAAAGTTTCTATAAGCAGATTTAGTAACATAAAAAAACAAACTCCGTTATATTTGAAGAATTGAAAAAGCGAACTTCAGCGAAGCGGACGTCAAAGAAATATATAGATAAAAACTCGTAAGACAAAGAATGTCTGAATTTTTTATTGTCTTGAAATATGCACGGATACAGTACCATGTAAAAGGAAGTTGCCTTCATCTATGAAATGGTAAATGGTGTACACATCCAATAGTAAAACAAGGGAAAAGTACCTCGAAAATGAAGCCCAAAAATCTCTTTCACGTTATCATTTGGTATTGCAAAAATGCTTTGAAACAGACTATTTTTTAATAGAGAAAACAAGATTTTATTTAAAAAGCATAAAATGATTAACGGATTAGAAATCAAAGGAGTTTTTATACAGAATTCAATTATAATTTTATATTCGGAATAACAAAAGTATGGGGTGCGTAATATTATATGAATTGCATATTTTTGAATATAAGCCGAGTCGTGTATAAACTGACAGCTCGTTTCTCTTCAAAAAAATTTACCCTAAGCTCAAAACCCGTATATTGGCGAAATGGGAGGGAAAAATCCTGTAATGTTCAAACATGTCGCCAAGAGGGCGAAAGAATTACATGAAGAGCATTGAAAATGATGACAAAAATGAATCCAGACATTCCGAAGACTGAAAATTAATTTGAAAAACAGTTCGGAAACTAGGATTCTGACGTGAACTTTAAAGCATTTATTTGATCATTTTTATTTATTTATTTATTATTATTATTATTATTATTATTTTGGCATAAAAGATACATTCAAAACACCTAAAAAATAAGTTAAAAGATTAAAGTCATTTTCTTTTTGCATTATTATTTTTATGTGCTAATAATTTAAGGTGTTCTATTGTTATTTCTGGTTTACGTTTTGTTACGCTTCCGTTTGGAGGGCTCAAATTTCGCTAAAATCAGATTTTTCGTTTTGGCGACGACGTAACAAACCAGCAATACAAACAATTTCGAAAATAAAATAACTCATTTTCATAAAACGAATAACTCATTTCATTTAAAATTTATTATTTTTTCCGTAAATTCAAGAAATATAAACTAAAGAAATAAAAACTTGCTATTTTTTTGCGATATTTGGTCCTTGCTAACGGAAGAGTTTTCGAGTTTTTTAGGAGATAAGCGATTTAGCTGGTCTATAAGCCGATCCCAGTAATTTAGCTTCAGCTAATTTTCAGAAAAATTCTAAAAATTATCGGTTTATACACGAAAATATACACTAATTTCTTATTATATCCATATATATCACTCTGCATGTTTCTAAAGTTATTTCACAGCTATTCACCAATCCAAAGATTTTTAGATTGCTTTCATTCAGAATATTTAAAAACATTCCGTTGTTCAGTAAGTTCATTCAATTTTATTTAACATACTTATTATGAATATTAAATCACTGAACTGTTTTATACTCATTATGTTCAATATTTTAGAAATAAATAAATAAGTGTTTTTAACATAAAAGGGGGAAATTTTGTAAGTATTCAAAAATATTAATAAAGATTAATAGGTAGTAAAAATACACATATAATATAAAGTGCACATATAATTTTTTTACATCATTGTATCCGTATCACTTCAGATTCAGAACAGTATAGAAAAATAAATGATTTTCAAATCTTTATTGTGCTTGGTGCAATCTTGAAAGTTAGCACTAAACTACAAATGTTCCTATAAAAAATGATTAGTTTCTATTCAATACTAAATATTTCCTATCTTTTTAAATTTTATTTCACGAGACCTATGCATTATTCATTTTGTTCCCATTCCATCCGAAGAAAAAACGTCTAGGGGATATTATCAAATCTATCTGAATATCTCCCAAAGCTCGCTAACTGCAAGTTGGATTGTTAAGCAAAAGAAATCCTTAGTGAACATAATATGTAGTCTTACTTTGCAGCTGCTGTTGTTGAAGACGGATCCAGTGGAGCACTCCAAGTGGTGTCTGCATTTACAAGTGCAATCTTTCATATCCCAAAAGTGATCGGGCTGTTTGCAGCGCACTGCTTCGTGGTGATTGCGACACACACATCTGCAAGTGGCCGGTTGATAGATTTGCTCAGACGTGCAGTCGCGCTCTTCTTGCCGACATTGACAAGCACAGCGATCGTGCTGCTCCATTCGCACGTTTTCATAGCCTTCGAGCTCCAACATCTCAGCTCCCGGATGAGGATAACGGGCTTTAATCACCTACAGAGAACACATATCACTTTAGAAGTGAAAAGAAGCTACACTGTTTAACCTTATACTGGCAACTGGCGTACCGATTACGGAGTACCAACAGGGTGAAATACCCTTAAACCTCCTCATCTTAATTCATAAATATGATTATAATTATAGTTGGCTGCTTAATTGATGTTAGTAAAAATACCAGATAAAGTTTCAAAAATTCAGTTAATGTGGTACTCAAAAAAAAAAAAATAATAAATAAAAAAATATAAAAAAAATACTAAAAATAAATAGAGTAAAAATACAAAATAAAAGAATTTAAAGTTAAGTTTAAATTCGGTACAATTAGGGACCAGTTGTCGATGCCACTAAACTATTCTAAAAATGTAAACGAAGCACTTAGAATATTGTAAACAACACTGAAAGAGTTATGCTGAATTAACCTTATACTGGCAGGCGAGCACCTAGGAGGTTGGCTGGTGGGCTTGAGTCTTCCCCTCTCACATGCCGTAAATGGAATATGTGCACGTGTAGCACTATGACTACTTTCCATTTAGAACCAAATGTTTTTTTTGCTAAATATTTAGATGAATGAAATTTCAATGAATCAATGCCAATTTAATTATGGCGCCTAAATTTGCTTATTGAGTCAGAGTTAGTTTTATAAAACTGTCATTGAAATATTGTAGTTGCATACGTAGTTACGTATTACGTAGTACGTATGCAACTACAATATTTTCGTACATACGTAGTACTACGTAGTAGTTACGTATTACGTAGTACATATGCAACTACAATATATATACATACGTAGCACTACATATTGTAGTGGACATAAGCAATGTACTCGATGAGTTAGCAAAAGAGAAAAGAAGAATACATTTTAATTTATTATGTGTTTATGCAATTTTTTCAGAATTTAATTTATATTTTTGTGTAATATTATTAGTTTAATATTCTTTTTTTTATGTATTTGAATCAAATGACTGTAATTGAAAATTATTCATAAAATAATTATAACATGAAATTTCGACTTCAGATATCTTTTATTACTTATAGTTTAGTATGAACTATTAAACTTTCATAAACGGTCAAGCTTTATTTTTGTTGATTTTTTTTTAAATATAAAGTTCTAGGTACTCGCCTGCTCTTAGGAGTTATCAGCTATGGGAATACAGATATTCCAGCTTACAAATTATCAGCAATTTTTAGAATCGATAGATATACTTGGATGCGTCATGAAGATATCTTCAAAATAATGCACTAATGTTTTTTAACTGTTAATGTTTAGCAGTTAAAAAAAAATAATTGTTATTATAATTGTTATTTTTTAATTTTGAAATGTACAATAAATTTTAATGAACTGACTTTTATGATTAATTAACGTTTTTATATAAAATTAGAATTTCATTAAAAATGAATTTACTTTTGTAAGAAAAGAAAAAAATTGTTACTTTTCACACGAAATATTCTCAGTAACCACAAATATGAAAAATTTTCTTTTACTAAGAAAAATATTTTTGAAAATTTGAAATTAATTGATAAACCAAAACTAAGGCCAGAAACCAGCTAACGGTTAGGTGAAGGATAATGGAAATTAATTCATACAGTCAGTCACAAAAGTCAACACATACCTATTAAAATAACGAAATTTATGAAATATTAAATGCTTTTTTTTAAAAAATTTATTTACGGCAACATTACATTTTAAGCGATATTTTATAAAAGTAAGTGATAAAAAATCAAATTATATCTCCAAAATATGCAAAACAATGTAAATTGACTTCACATCTACATACCGCAGGTGCTTTTGTAGAAGTCACGCGATTTCACTCTTATTTAAACAGAAACGGAAAAACATTGCACGTCCTTATTGAATATATGTTATTTATTATTGTATATACGGTCATATACACTTTATTATTGTATATGACCGTAGTTACTGCTCCAGTTCAAATGGCACTAAAACAGAAAATTGGTTCAGAATCTGATAATTAAGTTAAGTTAGTTATCTTTCGTTGGTATAAAAACTTAAATTTATTAATTTAATTTGATTAAATTTACATTTTTAATTAGCTAAGTATGGCATGCAATTTTCAAATAACAAATCTACTGTGTATGGCTGATAATTTATGTCACATACATTCTTCCACACTTTTATGTAAAGAAGAAAAAAAAAAAAGAATTTTAACAATTTAGTATTTTTCATGAACATATTTACCTTGAGTGTGATTGTGCTAGTCTTTGTTGGTACGCAATGCAGAAGTTTGCTGCTACAACAACCACCACATCTTCGTACCCTGGTGCAAACAGGCCAAATGACTAAGGACGGATCATAGGGCCTCTCAAATTCCACAATTTGCATTTCAGGAACACAACCAGCGGGGGTGAGCTACTTCAACAGTAGGTCCTCCTATCAAAATAGATAAAAATATTTGATGCATGACAAAGAAAATGGAGATATTATTAAATTGCAGCAGTGTTGGTGTTCGGTTAAAACTATCGTTTTAGCAATTGCGAGCTAAGAGTTGGCAGTTTGATCATGCGAATGCAACGAATTTATGTTTGAAATATCTAACTCCTGCTTGCTATGAGGTGTTTAAGCTTGAATTGGCTAACCTCATAACTTCATCATTTTAAGACACTCACATGAAGAAACAAATCCATGTGATTCTTGTATACCAAGAGAAAATGTTACTGTCATCATAAGCTAAGATAACTGAATCCTTGAAATTGATGATATTTTTACACTAGCCAGCAATGCATCTGTTTTCAAATACATCCCTTTTGACTTGAGATCTACTGGAAAGGACTACCTGGGCTGCTTCGATGAGCACTCTATTTTATTTACCTCTGTTTTTGCAATAGTTTACATGGCTCCAGTTGACTCAGTTAAGAATCGCGTTGCTCGGCTATCCATTGCGGCTGAAATCCAGCGTGAAACCCTGACATCTTTGGAACTGTTAACCAATCGCTCCTTCGACGCTACCGAGTATATATTACTATTGGTGGTAGCACTTTACAGCATTTATTGTAGATATTGAATCAAAGAAGCACTTTGCGGTAATATTGTAAATAAATTGTTTTCTTTTCATGTCTCATTTTTTGTATTCGTGTTTCACCGCTTCACTACTGACCATAATTCCTATACAAAAAAGTGTATGTTTTAGTAAGCTGTATTAACCCCTCAATGTTTGTCTGTATTACCCCTCAATATAATATAATAAAACAGTTTTTCTTTCAAATTTCAGTCGTATAGAAGCATTTTTCATTTCAACTTGTTACTCTATCTTAAACTGAAGGATGTGCGAGCTTAGAATAACACAACGGCAGTGTGCATATTGTGATCACATTTTAATAAGACTCATGAAATTTTGATTGTTTGGACCTTTTACATAACTGAGAAGGAAGTTAGCCCTGAAAAGATTTCATGGCTATCTCCATCCGGATAGCAGTTTTGAAATTTTTAATTTATTTATTTATTTTATACTACTAATTTTTTTTATTCTGCTTATTGTGCAGTTATTATGTTGTTTTCTAATTCGGATGCAATTTATCTCAACCATTTTTCTTATAAAGTAGCTGATAAAATATTGTGTATCATATTCCCTCTACTTAATCAACAAAACACCTACCGTCTTACTCTTTGACCTTTGATAAATTAATACATAACATCTCTCATTTCTATTGTTCAACGTAACCAACATAATCATACTGCATAACAACAATAAACAGTCTACTGTTCGGATTGATTGAATAAAAAACATTGCATTTGAACATTATTTGTATTGTATTCTAATTTATTTCTAACGCCCCTTACACAATTCTCTCGAAGTTTCCATTTAATCAAAGGCTTCAGTCAATGACTAAAACTCAAATGAATAATTTGAAAACAGCTATAGAAAGATAAAACAACTTGAAGCGTCGTGATTGCATGCGTTGAGAACCTTTTTGATTAAGTTTCAGTGCCAAACCCTTCCTCATACTTTTCGTTCATTTCAATTTGAAGCTTGAATAGATCCCCCTTGTCGATAGATTACCCCATGTCGTGTCGGTAGGGTTATTTTTTTTATATAGAAAACAACTTAAAAATCTATTAGACAGAAAACAATTTCGGCTTACTTAAAATAACATATAAGATTGATATTAAAATAGGATTTTCTCCTTTCACACAAAGTATTCAGTTTACAGCTTGAAAATGAAGTATTTTTTTTTAATTTTGGTACTCTTTTAAAATATGATATTCAACTAAAATTATTTAATAACATATAATAATTATTTAACAACATATAATTTCTATAATCAAAATATTAGGTAACAAAAATTATAAGGATCACTTTTTGATGCATGTGTATTCTTTAATAGTGCAAAAAATTAGTGATGTTATATGACTTAATATGATAGTTTGAGACATAGATTTGTCTACATCGCTTTGGCCATGATTTCATCGTATGTAGTATCATTTTTAAGGATTTTCTTCTGAAATAGCTTTATTCAGGGTTGAAACTTTCCTCTTGTTTATTTCCCTTTTTAAATATCTTCACAAAAAATAACTTCCTACTGCATGGTGGCAATCAAATAAGGCTTTATGCATCCGCTGATAATCCCTTATCAATATCACTTTCGCCTTAATGAGGAATTACAACGTACTTTTAGCAGAATGCAAAAGTGCCGACTCCTGATGAAAAACTCCATCCTCAATTAGACACATTCTGACAAAATCATCTTTTAAAAAAAAAACTTAAAATTTTTTTAATATAATATATTGAAAAGATTTTAGCTCCTATTTCACGAAACGAGATTTAGTGTTCCCTTTTGCAGAAATAACTATCCAGACCATATCATCTTTTGAACGGGCTTTCGAAGTTGAAAGAAGTAAGTCTTGCCTGTTTTGATCTCCACTTAGGTATGTCATTATAGATTTTCAGTTTGTATCTGAAAAAGAAAGATACAGGCCTCATCAGTTGTCACTACTTTTCGTCATCTGTCCTTTCGAAGAAGCTTATAGAGGGCCACGAACGTTGTATTCTCATTAGTATAGATGATGGTACTTGGGTTTTTCATGCATTTTTTTCTTTAAGGTGGATTATTTTATAGGTTATGGTTTATTGAATTACATTTAAAGACTTAGCCATACTTGTCCTATGCTGGAGGATCAACTTTAGAGACCATCTTATTGAGGCATTGCTTCTTAAGCTTTGTCAGTTTGCTTCTCCGATCTTTCAATTCTGACTTCCAATTTTTTTTTCTTCAATTCAAATTTTGAGTTCATAATCCTACTTATTTTACTCAAATACATAAACATTCACTTTTTAAAAAGTGATTTTGAATAACTCTATGGTTCCACCGAAGTACTAATAAAGTTTTATCAAATTTTTTTGATAAGGCTTTATTATGACTTCGATTAAAATGAAAGTCACAAAAACTAATTTTCAATATGATTAACTACATAATAATAAAAGAAAACCCTTTAATCTTATAATTACAGTTAACATCAAAGGTGATCCCTAAGAGTTTTTGTTACCCTGCCAATCACATCTCAACTTTTTCAAACTTTTCAAATAGTTTTTCATGCGTTTTTTTGAAAGACCTGAAAGGACATTTTACTACAAAGCAGATATATTTCCAAGTATCTAAAGAATATTTTTCTAAATATTTACCGTCGTCTCCTTGAAATAAATAAGCTCGTTGCACAGCAGCCTGATCAATCCAGCTATTTAAGAATTGACTAATGTTTTGGACGGATTCTAGTTTAATCAAAAAAATCTTCTGGGACCTATAAAGAGAGAAACATTCGAAAAATTAATACTATACAGATATAAAAAAAAAAAAATAACTTCTATATAGATATTTTTTTCAATTCTCTGATGGAGTTATTCTATAAATTAAATGTCAGATATTTTGATTGCATAGTTGAGGCCTAATACATATAAATCCTTTAACAGTAGCGTTAAAATAATGACCAAAAAGACTTAACACTTTGAATCTTGGATGTATTGATTGTGAGGGTGTGTTGACAGTAGAAACTTTTTAACCTTAGGGCAACACTGACTCCTCCACTAAGTCTCAAGGGCTAAGACATAGCTGATAACACATTTCTACGGCCCCGCGTATGTGTTTTTCCCACAAGGCGACTTTAACTTTTAATAGCAAATATGGTTAAAAAATGGTAATAAAATATGATTATGTGTATAATACCGATTACTAAGTATTATTTAGTGTAAGTGTTATTTTAAGCTAATATTAGGTTAAAATTAGTTAAAATTATTTCTTAAATGCTACATTACGCGTTGGTGTATAAAAAAGAAACAAATTAATGAAAATAAGTGACAAAATGCATTACTTTGTAGGATGCTTTATCATAAACAAATATTTAATATAAATGAATAATTATAAATTGGTTACAATGATATTATCACAGCAAACCTTGGAGAGAAATGAATTTTTCATCGCTGTCATAACTAACAGCATTCCAGTATTCGTCCGAAAGCTCAGCCAACAAATTTGCAATTTCATCATCTGTTAGAGGCTCATTTGATTACATTTTTCTTTTTCTGGATCGTGAAGGGCCTGCAGAACTATCGCCTCATACAGATTTTTTCAATAACTAAACTATAAATTCGAAACCACATAACTTTAAACTAGCTTCTAACGTTTACATCACTCCACAAAGCGGGGACGAAATGTTGAGGCGCAGCCCATCCTGCGTGAACACGTGACTGTCTACTAAAATATTACTTCCCACCACGTTCTGAATAATAGCATCAACACCAAATTACACGCTGGCGCGAGATAGACAGTGAAAGTGTTAACATACTGCATGAACGATTATTTTAATGAAATACCTTATGAAATCGAAGTTAATTAAAATCAACTGGTCATTCAAAATGCGACACCATAAAGAAATCATGCAAAGGACATTAATCATGCATATACCTTGATTGGATGTGCAAATAATAGCAGTTCGAAGCAAATGCACCTTATGAGCACCTGAGCACCTCCTACAAACGCTTTATAAAGGGGAGAATGGAAACCTGTTTTGAAGCACTGACATTGTTTTTTCGTGAAGTTTTCTGCATCAGAAACTTCAGTACATATCGTAAGAATACAGGCATCAGTCTATCATCTTTCTGAGTTGGACAGCAGCAAAATTACGGCTTATTCATTCAGAGAAACTTGTTCTCGCATCGGACATTTTTGAGCCACAGTGATGCGGATATGCATTCGATGGAGACGAAACCACTTATAAGAATGATAACAGAAGCCTCATCACAGCACCTTATATCATGATAGATATATTGTGCACATGGCATTAATATATCGCACAGCAACATCAGAAAGCATAGCACGAGAAATAGTGACTGTTGCACAATACTATATCAGCATATACCATTCTAAATCGTTTGCGGCACATAGAAATTTTACTACTACTACACTATACCACATCACTGTGCCTTGAGCTGAGTTGCCCCTATACAGTTTGAGAATGATATTTATGAGAAGTCTGAAGGGGCTCCGTGACGCTCTACGGTCATATGAGACAGGGACCTACTCCTTAAAGTGAATTCGAACCACTAAGAACATCCATGATACCAACGCCAGGACTCGAACCGAAACCGGTGACACCGAGCGCTAGATACTCGACCATGCAGGCCCCACATAGAAATTTTAGCAAGACATCCATTGCTGCAATTACCTTTGACTCTTGACCCAAATTACTGCCCACGAGCACCATCAATCCGGCCCTCCACAGTTTATTTTGATTACATCGTAAAAATTTTTAATGTAAGTAAGCCATAAAAAATTTCAACGACCATAAGTCATACAATATGTTTTTATGTAACGACCAATTAAGAAGTACAATAATTGACATAATGAAATTAAGCATTTTAACTGTAATTAATGATATGAGATTTGTCCTAAAAACTTAAAATAAATGCCGTACATAGGTAATTCACATAAATTAAGCATTATTATGATTAATGAGATTTATTTAGCTCCACTGACAATTGTTTGCAGCTGTGGATCAAGCTTATAAGTAGAAATTATTATCAGCGACTTCAAATATTCATTAATGAACTTGATGGTCATTTTTTTTTTATATATATTTCATTTTTAAGAGTTTTTTTAATTTTTTATTTTATTTTATTTATTATTATTATTAGTATTTTGCATTTATAAGCACAGCTCAAAGACTTGATAAGTGATGCAATTTACGATTAATGATTTTGAATTACTGTCGTGTTCTGTTGCCTTTGATACTAGACCAACGACACCTTTATTTTTACCATGCATGCCATCACCAGTAGTGATATACATTAATTTATCCGTTGCAGATTGTTTTTCTGAACAGAATCTTCAACTCCTTTAAAAATATCCTCTCAAGGACTGTGCCGTGAAATCTATGAACGTCGAGAAGCTCTATATACACTTCATAATTTTTATCTATCCGTCGAATAAAAAGTAGCACTTGAGCAGTATCTAAAATATTTGTAATTCATCAGGGCGAAAGAAAACCCACTCAAGTGTCGATTTTTGTCAGCAATTGAGTTAATGTATTTTCTGCAATCTCTATTCTATTTTAGCCATAGAATATGTTGAGAAACTGATGCTTTTAAATAAATTACCTTTTTCTAAACACTGTTCTTGCTGCAATCATGCAATCCTTCATCAATTCGCCATCAGTAAATGTTTTCCCCTGTTCCGTTATTAAATGAGGTATGCATAAACTAGTACAAGTTGCAATTGATGAGATTTCAAACCACATTTCAAAATTCGTATTTCGTATTCGCATTTACTGATAGTTCCGAAAAGAACATTTGCGCGTAATTCAAAACTATAGTTTGTTGGTATGATTATTTAGCTATGTCTTGACCCTTAGGGCTTAGTGGAGGAGTCAGTGAGGCCTAAGGCTAAAACGTTTGGATAACCCTGCTTTAGACCACAGGCGTTTATATCTGCAATGGTATGAAGAACACTGCACATGATAAAAAAAATGGCATAATATTGATTTTTAGAGGAATCATGACTTTTTCTATAATATTACGACAGTCGTATATGAGTCTGACAAAACCGTGACTCTCGCATTATGCATCGCGTTACCAATCCTCCGCCTGGCATTGTGGTTTGGGGTGATATTGGAATTTGTATTGCAGGTACACTGAACTGCCAGTGCTATATCTCTTACGTTTTAGAGCCTGTTGTCTTACCTTGTTTTCAAGGCTCGCATGTGGCCATATTTCAACAGGAAAATGCGGAACAGTACTTGGCCAGCAATATTCTGCAACTCCTCTATAATCACCAGATTGCATTGCTGCCGTAAGTCTGCCCATTCTTCCAATCTCTCACCGGCCGAACACGTCTGGTAGATGACTGGTAAACGACTGTCGCGGCATACAGATACATAACCTTATGAACTCCAGATAAACTTTATAAACGTGTGAAAACATCAAGGATTGACATACCCCAATAACACGCCTAAAGCCTCTTTCAATCAGTGACAAAGCGTGTGGCAGTAGTTAATGCCAGTCGTGTCGTCTGTACAAAATACTCATTTAAACTATGTGTTAATTGTAGTTAATTTAAATTTTTAAAGGGCCATGAAGTACGAAAAAATTTTTAAAGTGACCTCACACGCAAGAACTTCTAAAGTTGTAGAACTAAAGTTTTAGAATCTTGCTTCAACTCGAGAAGTGGTATCTTCAACCATTTCACCTTCGTGTTATTTGTGAAAAAATTTGACTTTTGTTTATTAAGCCTAATCTGCACGTACTTAGTTTATCAAGGGGAAAAGTATCTTGCAGAAATTTAAGATTGGATGTATGGAAATGAGAGTTTTTGAAGTGATAATGTTATATTATAATAATATTATAATAGTTTTTGCATACCATTTCAGATACATAAAATCTTATACCTCACTGTTTATATGCTTATCTAACTCATTATGCCGGACAAACTGATTTAACTTGAGAAATGATTATCACAGTAGCGTTATGCCACACCTTTCTAATGTTATTTTGTGAAATTTGAAGGTCTTTCAAAATCAATAGATTTTTAGTGATAGTCCAGAGTATTTTAATTCTTATTCCTTAGAAGTATTTCTATATGCATCATAATACCCTTATCTTAAAAAAAAAAGGTAAAAATATTGCGATACCTTATCATTAGATACTGTTATTGCATAACAGGTAAAAAATTGTTACTTTTTGAGGTTGTCCATTCAGGAACACGCACAAATTTAATCAAACAATTTTTAATTTTCCATATGGGGGCCAAGAATCATTGAATACGCCGCTGTTTTTAACCCTTTCGGTTCAAAGGAGAAATCAAGCAGAAAAATTCCATTTAGTTTAATTAACAGTTTATTAAATCGAGCATTGTTTAGGGTTCAGTTAACATAAATCATCTAAGAATGCATACAATACATGAATAGTACAACATTAACATTACAATGTATTCCACATTCAGACAATATTTGATTTTTTGTGTTTCATTAAAGTCTTTGTCTTGGGAAACGAGATGTTCCTATTCTACAACTTCTCTTTCGAAATATCAGTTTTCAATGGAAAAAAATCAAAAATAGTACTTGTTTGATGTCTAACGTGATATGCGTGCATTTAAATATTTTTATTCACAGCAGAATCCGTAAGAGCAAATTTTAAATAATAGAATTCAAAATTTCTAAATTTTATTGTTATTTAAGATAGAAACATGCACTATCTATGTTTTTTAATCAACTATTTTTAATTCTTTACTTTCTTTTAACATCGGTGGGCCTCATGTACCACTTTTGTATCCCACGAACACCCCACCGACGGCTAATAAGGGGAAGACAATGCATTCCGGGAGGACTTTTAGAAGTAACTGCATCGCATATATGTGTCATATGGGAGAAAACCCGGAAACCAGGAGAGAAACCCACTAGACAACCTGAGAAACTGTTTTTACTGAGACTACCGAGAAACTATTTATTTTAATAAAACTAGTTTTTTTATTAATTATTTTTTTTTTTTATTTTGTTGTATACATTTGAAAGTATTTTCCTTAAAACTAGAGAGTACTTACAGTTATATTTCAAATTCTGATAAAAGTCAATTTGATTCAAAATAATATTATTTTGTCCTCATGTTTCTAAAAAGGGGGGGGTAGGGGAGAAGAAAAGATAAAAAAAAGGGGAAAAAATAATAAATGGACAATTAGATAAAAAAAAAAAAAAAAAAAGAAAAAAAAAAGAAGAATAGATGAGAACTTGCAATATGCTTTCTTGTATAACAATTCTTTTATGTTCTAAATTATTATTATTGTGAATTAATTATTAATACTTAAAGCTTTACTATTGGCTCATTCGAATTATTGAATTGTTAATATAATATATAATATAATTTAGTGTTTACTTAATATTAATATATACATTCTAATACTATGTAAGCACTAAATTGTATCGGTTTTTGTAAAGACTGTTATTTTAATATAAAACAGGTGCTAATCTGTGATTGTAAATACACTCATGTTCATAAATTAAGGATAATGAAGTTCAGGCAAAGAAAGAGACAGAGGCAAAACAAATTTTACTTATTTGTAAAGTTTATTTATTAAACAAAAAGGTAAAGAGCAAAAAGATGCTATATGTTTGACATAATTAATAAAAATTGCGATTTTACTCCCTGGAGCAAATTTCAAAAAAGAACCTATTTACAAAAAACAGTATAACATGGTTAGTATGATGGCTAATATGGAGCATGTCTCCCGGACGATGCAATACAGGCCTTACAACGCCTAGGCATGAAGTTCCGGTTGACAGGTGGGAGGGGGTTGACGGGCTGCAATTCGTCGGCCAAGCATATCCCACACATGCTCTATTGGATTCAAGTTCGGTGAGTATGCTGGCCAATCCATACGGGTGATATCCTCCAATTGAAGGCATTCGTCTACAATGTTTGCACGGTGAGGATGGGCGTTGTCATCCATAAACAGAAATTCAGCACCCATGGCGCCCCGAAACAAACGTACATGTTGTTCTAGAATGACATTCCGATAGATGTGGCCTGTCATCGTTACACTCTGAACATGCAGGTCAGTTCTGGAACCAAGAATAATTCCTCCCCAAACTAGCTATCCTGCACCACCGTAACGGTGTCGTACAATGGTGTTCTCTTGGTGGTAACGGGTACCTGGCGCTCTCCATATGAAAATCCGGCGAGAATCAGACTGCAAACTAAACCTGGACTCGTCGGAAAACATCACACGAGACCACTGTTGCGGTGTCCACAATGCATGCTCTCTACTCCAGGTTAATCGCAGGCGACAGTGAGTTGCAGTAAGTGGAACACATCTGACAGACCTACGAGCATATAGACCAATGTGCCTAAGCGTCTGTACACGGTCTGCCTTGAAACTGTCGTACCGGTAGCTGAAGAGAGCTGACGTGACAGGCCTGATGCTGTGCTCCGTCTGTTTCTTTTGGCAGTAACTGCTAAATTCCCGTCCTTATTCGGCGTTGTAACTCGGGGGCGACCTATGCTGTAACATCTACTCACATTACCATCATCTTGGAATCGTTGCCAAAGCCTGCAGATGACACTCTGGGCGATTCAAGTTCCTCGGATACTTCCAGCTGGGTACGTCCACATTCCAGTCGTCCGATAATTCTACCACGTAAAAAATCATCCAAATGCTTCCTTTTGTGCCATAACTATGCGGTTATTGCACTGAAAGGCTTTTAAAGCGCTTGTGAACAATTTTACTTCTTTGCCACCATTCCTTATATACCCCTCTCTTACACTCTCGTCATTGTGACGAACTATCCGCGCCATCTGGTGGTTTCCTGTAATTTGCATATTCTTCTTCAAGATGTGTGTGATAATTCTACAGGTGAAATTTTTATTTTAGAGTTCAATTTCTGTGTGATTCTGAATTATCCTTAATTTATGGACATGAGTGTAAATTAATGTAAACATAAAAGTGAAAAAATAAAGTTAGCGAAGCTAAGACTGGTGACACAGGAAGTGAGATTGTAATTGATAGTTCTCTGTTAGTATTCTGATCTATTTGGTCTTTTTCTTTCGGATCTTCCAGTTGGAGACAAGAGTTTTGTTTAAATTTATTCATCTTGTTACTTTGCAATAGTTCCGCGGTTTTCCTAGGCTGAGCGGGCATGCTGAGGCTCTGGTCATTACTTCTCTTTCTATGTCTTCTTGGCGGGTCAACATCTTAATAGTCTTTGAAAAAAGGTGTCTGATCAATAATAAGAGTTACAAGCTCTTGTAATAAAACATTTAATTATTACACGATTAATTCAGAACAAATATGTGGGAGCATCCAATTGAATTCTTGCTCAGGATGAATTACGTAAAAATTGAAAAATATATTGAACATGACTTTAGAAAAATATTTATTTTGTTTTAAACAATTAAATTGCTTTTACAATAAATAATTCTAAATTGTTCGAACGGAATGAATAGAAGCATTCAGATATTTTAGTGGAGACGTGTTAATTTTTAAATTGCAAATGTGTTTTTTTTATGCTATTGGGCATTTATGTATTTTGATATTGCTTGATTGTCATCTCTAGTTTGTACGCCCCCTCCTTTTTTTTTATTTTATTTTATTTATTTATTTTTTTTTAACTTCTTTCCCTCCTATTAACTGTTTGCTTTAAATTTTTTAATTCCTGCTAATTCTGTGATACTTTGTTTTATAATATTTGAATACTGAGCAGATGTGCACGTAGTGCACAGGTACTCGACTCTCCTATCAATCTAGTAACACAAGCGAGCGTGTGGTGGGCAGTACGTCTTAGTTGCCAGTCACGCGTTTGAGCTGGAAGAGCTGCAACTCAACGTTTCGTCTCCGCTTCAATCGGCAATATATGTTAGGTGTGTCTACTGGTGTTGACGCAATCAATCATATGTATTAAAAAAAAAGTCGTGTTCTGGGAAAACCTGATTTCTATAGCGGGGAAATAACTATTAAAACATCCTCACGTGTCCCGCAGCCAAAATGTTAAAATATGGCAGGAAAATGTTTTTCTTATGTAAAGAAACATAACAATAGCTAATAACAATTATTAGTTTTGCAATACAATTAAATATTGGATTCGGTTAAAATTCAAGTCTATCTAGATAATTAGTTATTTTAAAGATTTTAACTACATACAAGAAATTTGATCTATAAAAGTTTTCAAGTTAATAGAAGTATATTATATAGAAATAAATAAGAAGCGCTTAAAAGACACTTTGATTCCTACAACACTTATAAATAAATTTAAATAGCATAATAGAAAGAAAAATAATAACTTAATTCTTATTTTTGAAACAAATAATGTAAATGTATGAATATCTTAAAAGCTTTTTCATGAACCAACATGTTTGATATAATGTTATTTATCATTCATCAGAAATATTTTTATTATTTGTATCATTTTCTAATCAAAATTTTTTTGATGTAATAAATAATTTTTCAATATATATATATTATATATATTTTACACACACACACACACACACACACATATATATATATATATATATATATATATATATATATATATATATATATATATATATATATATATATATATATATACAGTCCAGTCACATTAATGTGACCACCTGTCAAAAGCCAGAATATGCACTCTTGTATATAGATTCTTTAAGTGGAGTGTGGAATATGGTATTAAGTAAAATTCTTTATATACACTCCACCGCAATGTGCTGCCACCTGCCTTTTTGTGATTGGTTATTTCACTTTGACGTCGAAAGTAGGTGGTGGTCACATTAATGTGACTGGACTGTATATATAAAACGTATATATATATATATATATATATATATATATATAAAACGTATATATATATATATAAAACATATATATATATATAAAACGTATATATATATATATATATCAGCTGTTTTGATTTTACATATTGCTTTTAACAATGAGTAATTTCTTAAAAGTTAAAATGTTATAGAATTAACAACGCTTTTATTAGAAATATGCAATTATTTTCTAAGGCTTCTAATTCCTTTTTATGGAAATCTATTTCGTTATCGATGAGGGAAAATGATATATATTATTCAAATAAATGTTTCCGATATTACAACTCTGCTTAATTTGTAGCGGTCCTTAAGTTGGAAGTTTCGTTTATTGATAGAAATTTATTTTGACCGTGGTTTTTATCGAGAAATTTTAACTCATTTTTTATCTTATATATACTTTTTTTCCCCAAAAATTTTAAGAAGGGTTTAGAACAAAACACTCAGTTCAGTGAATTCGCAATGCGCAAGATAATAAATCATGTTATTTCTGCTCTCTAAATGACTGGATCAAGTTAAAATTAATATATATATATATATATATTATATTATATAAAATCATTGTTTTAACAAATTTTTTAAAATCAGTAACAGCACCATCACATTTACTTATTACCAAAATTTCAAAAAGAATATTTTTTCTCATAAAGTTTTTAAAATGTTACGTGGTAATTTTTTTTTAAATAAAAACATTTGCTTGTAGATACTGAATGCAAATGAACAATAAGAATAATAAAGGTTTTTAATAAGGTTTTCTAAAAAAAATAGTGAAGAAAAAGTAAATTAATAAAAACATTTTGAAATCTTTAACGGAGTGGTGTGGGTGATGAAGACAAACATATTTAAGTGACTGCAGCAACAAATGTAAAAATTATAAGGAATTATCATATTCAATAAATTTAGGTTTTGAAAAATCTAAACTATGCGTAAAAAGAAAATACAATATAAAAATGTCATAAATATTGGGGAATAACTTTCGTCCTAATCATTAACTATCAGAAATCTTATTAAACTTCAATCAACAACATGCAATCACGTTTTTCAATAAATCGTAACATATCGCAAAAAGTTAAACCCAAATTAAGTACAAAAATGTTTAAATACTACTGTAGAAATCTGCATTAAATTTTACTGAACAGCAACCACTGCCTTTTCATAGCAAATATTCCTTTTTAAGATAAGTTATAATTAAACCTTATCTAAATGATAAGTTATATCAAGTGTAATGCAAAAGAATCAAAATAACACAATGGAACTCAAGTGAAACAATTCATGAAGTTTCTTTAATCATTCAAAAACTTCACTAAACCTTAACAGTAGCAAATAAAAAGAGACATGCATTAAGGGTAAATGCCAGAAGTCCATTAATCTTTAGTAAATCTGGCAATCCCACCAACAGAATTCTTCCACAAAATGTTATCAAAGATATCATTTAACCATTTATAGGTCGTGGATGAACCCATTCATTACCGTATTTACTTTGTTGGTCTTGGACAGATGGTGGTAGAGATTTACGGAAATGTATTAAATAATGACTGCCCTTCCGTGACTGGCAGTTGAAAGCGTGACTTTTGACAAACCTCATTTGCTATCTCGTTTAAGTTTTCTTTTTTTTAAATGGGAAGGGACATTCATACAAAACTAATTCTATTGAACGACATTTTTTAAGTGATTAGAGAAACAAACGACACATGTGGAGAAAAAGTTATTGCATTTCTTTTGTTTGATTTAAAATTATGTTTAGATTTTGGAATAAGACACTTGAAAATGCTTCCGGTTGCAAGTATGGGAAATAAATAAATAATCTTTTTCCTCTATTTTTTAAGAGTTTACATAAAGTTAAGAATATATTTACTCATTATCTAAAAATGTATCGCTTAGACATAAAAATGCAAATTCATTTACTTTATAGTTCTAAGCAATAGAGAAGTAAAAAGTAGAGAGTATCGGAGTTACTAATTTGAAGTCGTCAGCCAAAAAATTTCCGACTCCTGAATCTTTTCCTTAATTTTATGTACAATGATATTTACTAATAGATTTAGAAGAATGTGTGAAATAAATTGACTTTTATTGAACTCATACATCTTAAAAAAAAAAAAAAAAAAAAAAAAAAAAAACGTTTTTTCATAACATATTTTACAACTTTAAAGTATATAGTAGTAAAGTATATAGTAGTGTAGCATTTGCACTTACATAACACACATTCTTACTTATATTCTTGTACTCTAAATTGCTTACCAAATATATATATAGATAGATCCTATAAAAAAACAGCACCAAATAAACAGGCACCAAAGATTATGGAATATCTTAAGAGAAGCAAAAGAAAATTGTAAATTTTAAGCACAAAGATGCTATATTTGTAATACATTAAATATTATTTTTCTTAATAAAGAAATAGTTTCCATAAGATCTTCTTTCATTGTTAATCTAAAATAGCTTTTTATAATCTTTAGGGCTGATAAATGTCTCTTAACACTTATTTGGTATACGGCTAAAGCAGTAACTGTCTTTGCTACTGGTTGTATTAATGGATACATTTGCTTCCTTTTAAATTTAAATTTAATATTAATTCCTAGAATTTTGGAAAAATAAAAGCTATTTTTATAAAAGAATCAGGATTTTTAAACAGAGTCCTGACAGCGACTCCTTCAAAAACTTCGAATCCCGATTCTCCACCTCTGATAGAAATCTAAAATCAATCAAATTATATAACAAAACCATAATATCATTCGCTATACAGAAACAATACATTACAACTAACTCTATAGGAACAATATATGTATATTTTCTGTCAGCAGAATTTATTTTTAGTAAAATAAGCATAGGGTGGATTTCCACGGAGAACTCAAGATTAGAGTGAATAATTTTTTAACGACTTTGTTTATGTCGAAGGCTAAATTTGACGATCTCCCTAAACAAATCCAGTATTTCTGTTGGCCTATCTGCGGAATTCTGCTTTCGAGAAGTTCATTCGAATGAGTGAGAGAGAATAAGTTTCAGATTGGTTGGGATTCCATTCTACAATTTGAAATTTGAGTATTCAGCAGGAATAAAAATAGATGTGCTGGATAATAAATTAAAAAGAAGAGGATTAAAAAAATCGAATATCGATGTAACAGCAAAATTGGAAATTAAATGAGCACACTATCGAATATAGATCAAATACGCAAACTGTTTAAATATTAATAATAACACATTAATTTGAATGTAAAGTTATATATTTGACTGTAGTGGTGTAAATATTAACATAATTCTGGAAGTAAAAAAGGAGTTATTTATTATTGAAGAAAAAAAAGACATAATATTCAAGACCATCTAAGACATATATAAGACAATATTTTGTACTTAAAATATAAAGAGGACATTCAAAGATGAACAGAACGAGTTAAAAAAAAAGTTTTATCGAAAGAGTAGTGTTGTTATTAATGCTTCTTTGCCAAAGAGTCAGAAAAACCAACATATGTCCATGTCAAGAAATGTGTCATTTTGTTCCTTACACCATTATAAATGGGGCAGCTGCTTATGGAATGTAGCATCCAAGACGGTGGGCGAATAGACCCCCTTTAAATATTTCAAGGCTATTAATTTTTTTATATCACCTTAAGGAAAAAAAGACACCAAAAGAAAAAAATAACAAGCTGTGTGCTCTGAGCATACGCCTTCTTACAACTGACTCACTAGTGGGCCAAGTAATAATATGGAGAAGTTTCTGAACTGCAGTGGTGCAGATATGTTCCTAAACTGCAATGATTGCTTACTACCGTCTTTGCATACTTACCACCAGATTATTCAACAGCTCAATGAGAATCTGTTTCATTTGTTGGGTGTTCCCCGGTGGGAGACGTGTCACTCAAAGCATCGTAAGTGCTACTTGCTGATTATAGCGATCTCTGGTAACAATGCCACCGCCGAAAATTTGGAGCTCAATCCACCCATTCATCATAATGCCTTCCCAGACGAGTGTGCCAGGACCACCGTAACATTCTCTTTTTCTGATGTTACCGAAATAAAATCGTTTCCTTACCTCTCTCCATACCAACTGACATCGAGAATCGCTTATGACACTGAAACGATTCTCATAAGTAAAGAGACTCCATTGATGTTATCCAGTCTTTTTGTTCCTTCACCATTCTAAACAGTATAGCTATCAATGAAATGTATCGTTCAGGACGGTGGGTGACTAGACCACCTTGAAATATTTCAAGTTTTTAAAATTTTTTTCTTATCACCTTAAAGAAATAGACATCAAAAGAGAAAAATAGTAAGCTCTGTGTTCTGAACACACACTGCTTACCACTGCTTTTAAGTGTTTTATATTACCCTAAAGGAAAAAAAGACATCAAGAGAGAGAAATAGCAAGCTGTTAAATGCACAAGCCATGAAGATTCGGATATCGACAAGAAATAAAACACTTTTGAAAATATGGTACCTGGTATGGTAAACCTGGTAAAATTCCTTTGAGATATTCTGAGATGAAACTTTGTTCAATTAAATTGAGTTGTATCCATTAATAGGTCTATAGGAATTCATTTTGATTATTTGATTTATTCTAAGAGAATTACATTTAATTATCTAATAAAATTTATTACTGAAAAATTATTCGTCTCATATTGAAAAAGTAAAAATAAAATAAAAATAATTCATTAAATAAAATAAAAAGTAATATAAAAAAAAAAAATACATAAAATAAATAAATTAATTAAATAATAATAATTAAATAAAATAAAATAATTAATTAAATAAAAATAAATAAAATTGATTAATTAAATAAAATAAAAATAAAAATAAATAAAATAAAAATAAAAATAAAAAAAAATGAACCAATTTATGTAATGGGAAAATAATGCTTTGAAAAAGCAAAATTAATTGAAAAGGGACTGAAGAGATAAGGAGTAATTGAATATTTACCTTCTAAATACAAGATCCTTCTAAAAGCGCGAAATCTACATCTTCCTTCGAGAGATTGCATGTTTATTAGCTGAGGAATGTACCTCCTAACTGGCCATTTCCCATGTAATCCATAACAAAGGGAATAACTAAAACAATTGCCAAAACGAGAGGCATAACTCACTGTTGACGTTTGCAAAACATTTCGAAGTGATGAGACACAAATCTAATCCTTATTGCGCTTATCGATCCATTTCACAGTCTGACATTTTGCATGTCGTGTTGCTGAGCAGTAAAAATAAATTAGCATAAACATCATGGCGTCTAGCCACAATCAATCTTGGCTCAGCCTTGGCTAGTGTGGATCAAGTTCTAAACGAAATCTCTGCGTTCCAACGGACGGCCTTGTTGGTGGGATGTAAATGCTGAGTATGATTTGCTGTGTTAAAGTTGCGTGAAATGCGTTTTGAAAAAAGTCTTTGCAGATCATTTGGAAAGGGTAAAGAACCTCGGATTTCATCATCGTTTTCCTATGGATGAACCGATCCTCGTGTATTGAATTTTAAATATTTTTGATTTAAAATATCTGCTACATTTTTAAAGCGCGTCGTTTATGATTCCACAATGAAATCGCAACCAACTTGATCAGTGGTGGGCAGTTGGCCAAAAAAATTTCGATTTTTGAATCCCAAATTCTGAGTCAAATTGTTTAATTCCGCTTCTTTACCATAATTTTATGTAATATGATCTTTACTGATGGATTTAGTAGAATTTATGAAAAAAATTTAATGACTTTTATTGAACTCATATATCAATAAAAATAGTTTTCTATAACAAACTATTTTTAAACTTTTTCTGTAATAAAGTATTCTTTACAACTTTAAATGCGTAGTATTTGCACTAATTTAAAAGATATTCTTGTATTCTAAATTTGCTTTTTAAAAAATATACATGTCCTATAAAAATAACAGTATCAAAATGAACAAGTACCAAAGAACAGCTTAAGACAAGTAAAAGAAGATTGTACATTTTAAGCACAAAAATACTATATTTGTAATACATTCAATCTTCTTAATAATATAATAACTTCTATATGAACTTCTTTCATTATTAATCCAAGTTAGCTTTTGATAAGCCTCAGTTATGAGGAAAATATATCAACACTGACTTGGTTGAGCACTAATTGTCTTTGCTAGTTTTTGTATTATAGAAGGATATAATTAGAATGCTTCCTTAATATTTCATTTTAATATAATTCCTAAAGTTTTTGAAAAATAAAAATTAATTTTACTTGATTTTTAATTTAATTGATAACGACTCTTTTAGAATCGACAGTTGGATTTTTAAACCAATTCCTGACACCGACTTCAAAAAAAGGCCAGATTCTACCCTCCTTTCCCTCTGGTCTAGACATCATTAAATTTAAAACTCTCTTCCTCTAACATGGCCTGCAGATTTTACGTGCTCATTCTCTGTGTTCGGTATTAACTCGAAAAACTCAGAGAGTTCATCACCAGACTGCTCTAAGTAAGTCAATGAAATATCACAGTCCTAATTTTTCAGTAGATTCCGGAAATGAACGAAAGTCATAACCATGATAGTGTTCAGACAGAATGGATTCTATCCCTAATTTTTACTAAGAAGCCTCTAAATTTACGTGATATCACTAAAGAAAAATATATATTTGCTTTAATAAAAAATTATAGCCGTGTAGATTACAGTTACATGCTGTCGTAGAATTGCTTTGATAAGATCCCCAAGAAGATATAAAGATCAAGTGGATTCCATCCAACATTTTAATTTTTATTTTGAAATGCTAAAGAGAAATATATATATTTGAGTGATAAAAATTAATAAAATAATTTCAACGTAAAAATCAAATATGAAACCATTTGATGTTATTCTCCAATCTGAAATAATTTATTGTACTGAAACAATATTTTTATGGTAAGAAGATAAAAAGAACAAGTGGATTCCATACAAATTTTTTTTTTTTTTCTTCTTGATTTTGAAATACTACAGAGAATCTCTCTTTTTGAAATATTGCAGAAATATATAATTGCTTTACAAAAATTAACAGTCTCTTAACTCCAGAATTGAAATAATTCCATCATGAAAAGAAAATATGAAAACAACTCAAATTATTCTCAGAATTGAAATAGTTTGTTTTATCAGAAATGTAGAAGATCGTGTAACATTTAATATCAAGCTAAAGGTATGGATTGAAGTGATGAGAGCAGTTAAGGGTGCAGTATTTATTTTCTAAAAAAAAAAAACTGTTTGCTTTGTTTCAAGAACAGAGTATACTGAAAACGGTTATCGAAAAGGAAAACGGTGCTCTATGTGATTTAGAGCAGACGGTAAAAACGGTGGTTATCGAAAAGAAAATGTGAAGTGAAAAAGGTGAAATGTTTTTTATAAATTAAAATAAACCATTTCTTGCAGCAAATTCATATGACAAATTTTAATACTGTTAGCAGAGTTCAAATTTATAATCAAAAATGAAGAAATTCATTAAATACACAAAATTCTAAAATATTTATAAATTATAACCTTTTTTTTATATTTTTCATAATTTCTTAAATAATTTCATTAAATTTATGTCTTTTCGTGTGAATTTACTGCAAGAATTCCTATTTCGGCTTCACTTATTTTTCACTTATTTATTTATTTTGAAAACTGTTGATTTTTTTCAGAAAATTGCATGTTAAAAATAAAATGAAATTAATTAAGTACTTTTTATTGACCTAAAGTTTTATCAATTAACCAAGCTAATCAAGTGTATAAGAAATTAATTTTATTAACGAAAAAAAAAGCGAAACTTAAAAAATTTATGATTGAACTTGTTATTTTGTTCAGCTATAGTATTCATTCTTAGTAATATTAAGCTGTAGTATTTTTCAAAAATTAAAGTATTCATCCGTTAAAAATTAGTATTACAACTTCACTTATATATAATATACTAGGTCAATAAATGATTTAATAAAAAAATTCATTAAAATTCATTATTAAATTGAATAAATATATACCGTGTTGATTCGTAATAAAGAAAACGGAAAAAAAAAAAAAAAATGACGAAACATAAAAATGTAACGATTAAATTACAGTTATCTTATTGAGCTTTAGTAAGAAATGATTTAAATATTTTCTCTAAAGTATTATCACAACTTAAAGTATTCATCTTTTGAATTCGTATTACAAATTCTCTTTTTTAGAAAATACTAGATAAATAAATAATTTAATAAAAAAGATTTACTAATAGTTTACAACTTAAGTTGAATATATAATACGCATGGTGATGATTAATAATAATTCTAAGCATAATTAACAAATAATTTTAAAATAATTCTATTTTAGTTTGAAGTTGTCATTCGAGATTTCTAATTTTAAAATGAAATATGACGTTAATGTCATTTCTTGTAAAGCTTCATTTTTAGAATTATTTGCTGAAGTAACAAACATATTATGCAAAAAAAATATTTCTTGCTTACATTTGTATAAATTCATTGATTTTTTCCTCTTATTGACGTAAAACGTTGCAAGGAAACAATATTTACGAAAATAGTTACATCAATAAATACTAACAATAATACTTCTGTTGCTTACACTCAGCTAAGAAATGTGCGTGATTGTGTAAAACTGTCGTGACATTATCAGTGGCCTGAACGCAAGGCATGTTCTTTTCAGCCATTTGGTCTTGTATACTAACACTTTCGCTACCGATCTCTTGTGAAATGTGATGTGGCGTCAACGCTAAAGAGTCAATCACGCTCCAGAGCGGGTTATGGATTGATGGCTCAATAGCCAGTCACGCGTTCGCGCTGGAAAATTTGCTTCTCAACAATTCGTCTCCTCTGCAATCGGTGATACATATGAAGTGTGTCTGCTGGTATTAGAGTAAAGAACAGGTTAGAAGCTAGTTGTAAAGATATGTGGTTTTCGAACATATAGCGTTATTAGTTACTAAAAACAATCTTGAAATGTGAGTTGTAGAGACGATAGTTCTACAGAATCTTCACGCCCCAAAAAAAGAAAAACGTAATATAATAAGCCTCTAATAGATGATGAAATTGCAAATTTGTTTGCTGAGCTTTCGGACGATTGCCCGAGGGATATTAGTTATGACAGCAATGAAGAATTCATCCCTCTCCAAGGTGTCCATGATGTTTCGGATTGTATAGCATTGTAACCAACTTAATAATTATTTTGTCAACTGTAATAATTCATTTATATTAAAAATTTGTTAGTGATAAAGTACCATGCAAAAGTAATGGATTTTGACAATTATTAAAAGTAAATCGCCTTTCGGGAAAAACTCATACCTACCGCGACAATAACTATCTACACATCCCCACGTGACAGAGAAAGTGTTAGAAAATATATTGATTTAGATTCATTACTCTGGTTGAGCGTGACAACGCTGTTAGGATTATCACGAATTTTTAGTCTTTGATTATTAATTGTTAAGCGAGTGCTCTCAAGAAATCTTTATCACAAGCTTTAATACATTGAGAAGGAAAATCAAGATTACTTAAGGCATGTATTTTCAATTCAAACTGCTTCATTTAGGGTTCTTTTAGTTATCATCAATGCATTTTGAAAAAGGTTTTTCATCTCAAAATAATAATTTCCTTTAAAAAACTTCATAAACATAGAATATGTTTTATAATTTGTCTCAACAGGAAATACCTATTCTCAAGCATCATCGTAAATGCCATTAATATTAGTGCGAACTATAATCATATATAAAAGCATTCAAAACACGTTATAGAGTTTATTAGAGAGGTTTTACAGCTTACTATCAAATCCTTAAATAGTGCATTTTTGAGCATGTTTGTTCAAATTTGAAACATTTTTGCCCGTGATTGAATAGCAACTGCATATATATACATACATACACACACACACACACACACACACACACACACACATATATATATATATAATATTTAAATATCATAAAATGTACAGGAGGATGCAACGATTATGGGGAAATTTTGAAGGGTGGTACAACTTACTAAAACATACATTTTTTGTCTAGGAATGTATGGGCTAAAGTGACGAGTTGTGACTCGAAAACAATTTCAAACAAATATCTCGTAACAGCTAGGCCCAACTAATAGTCACGTGACATGTTTCAATTCCTCTGGTTGGCAACCCCGATGCGCGCTGTAATTAATTCTTACTCAGTGTTTTTATTTATGAGACAGCAGTTGATTAAGTTACGGACCTCGTTGCTCGACTATCCCGAGCATTGCGGATTCCAGCTTGAGCGAAATGCCTGGCACCTTGGAACTGTACCAAACATATATTACTGTTGGCAGTCGCAGTACTGTTGGTAGACGCATCTATTGTATACATTGAATCAAAAAGTACTGCAATGGTGTTGTAAACAATGTTTTTCTTTTCATGTGTCATTATTTGTGTTCATGCCTTAATGTGTTACTTCTGACCATAAATTCTTATACTAAATATGTTAGGTTTTAATAAGCTACATACACATCACCACCTCGCTATGCTTCTCTCATGACAATTAGATCCCCTATATACATACAGATAACGTACCTCTAAGCATATATACACTTACAGATACCGCAAACTAAAAATCTTAAAAATGATTGCCGAAAAATAATTAAAAATGAAAATAAAAAACTATTCGTAGATTTTTTAAAAACTTTTTTTTTTTTGTTATCAATATTTTTTCAAAGCATCAAGAACAATGTTAAAATTTCCTGACTTTATCAAGCAGCTTCGTATTCTTTCACAAAGTTTATTTGCTTGCATCATGTCATCTCAGAATTCAAATAATAAAAAGTGAAGGAAAGTCACCACATTCAAGCTATATTCACACCAAATTGATCAACTGTGAGGCGGGAAGCATCGGCCAATTACAAGTCTCAGGGAAAGAAGGCTGAGGCATATGATTGGTCCAAACTTCATATCTCGCCGCTTAAAGCCTTGGTGTGAATACAGCTTTACACAGAGAGAGATAAGGGGTGTTATTTTGAAAGATCAGTCTCTTTGATAAGACTTTTGGATTACGGATTTATCGAGTCCGGCATAGAGACAAACTTTAAAACTTGGTTGAAATCTAGGAGAAAACACTTCTAAGAAAAACTGTGGCCTTCACCAAATAAAAAACGATTGTGAATTGTTTCTGTAAAGTGATTGCAAATTAAAAAGTTGTTTATAAAATTAAAAAAAAATTAAGTACATCAAAAATTATTAAGAATTTTTTTTCTTTTAATAGGTTTCAAGAGCATACTTTAAAACATTATATATATAGATAGATAGATAGAGATAGAGACGAGATTATTATAGATAGATAGAGAGAAGAAAAAAAAAATCATTAGCACCCGGTACAAACTCTTCACAAATGTTACAATTTATCACTTGTCATTTTCAACGATTACGACGCGTATTGATTAAAATATGTATAATATTTTTTCTTCTTAATTTTTACTTCAATAATGAGAAGTTCTGTTTTTGAATTTATATTCTATTTAAATTTTGTTTATTTTTTAAAATTCCAAAGACTTATGTTAGGTAGATTAAAAATGGAAAATGTTTACTTAGTGGTAATTATTTCCTCAGTCAAGTGTCACTTGCAATAAGTAGCTCTTTAGAATGTACTTTACGTACGCATGTAGATGCACAGTATGTAGGATAAGTAAATAAAACATGATTAAAATAAAATTATTACTAACTTTAAGAATTTAGTTGATTTATTTTCTGCACTAATTTATACGGGATATTAAGTTAATATTTTAAAAAGAAAAGTTTTTGAAATTTTGATTAGGAATAAGACGAAGGCCAACACTAATTGTACCAATATTTAAAATATAAATGCTCTCTTTTTATTTCTTTTCAGTTATTATTTTTACCTAGTTTCCTCTAACTACACTAGATGGCGCCAGAAAGCCTCTTCATGGTCCCGCCAATACGATTTTTTTGTGATCATCAAAATTAAAGAACTTACTAATTAATTGCTACTTAAGTTAGTTTTGAATTTAATTTCAGCTACAATATTTATGATTACTTAAGATGAGGAATTCAATTCATTCACTCCGTAAGTGGTACGTCCATTACCACTGAAGGCAATATATTTTAGATTCAGAAGAACAAATAATTCTACAACAAATTCTATAAAAGTCCTATTCTTTCAAAAATTATCAACACCAGAATTTACTGTAAAAATCATTCTTACTTTACAAATAATTAGAATATAATAAATGATCAAACAATAATTATCTAAAATCAAAATATAGACAATATATTTAGGAAAATCCATATTTAAAATTAAGCATTGCCTTCAACATAGAATTGTAAGATTTTTAAGAAATGGAATTGATTATAAAAAAAAGGCCAACCTCAAATCAGACTTTTCAGTATTTTTTATGCTTGTTAGTAGTGTTGATGAATTAACATTCACCATTACTTTCGAATTGAAATGTTCTTTAACAATTGCACGAAGTTCAGATTAACGGAGATGCAATTGTTTTTAAAAAATGGAGCATTAAAATAAAAACAATTTCGAGATCATTTAAGACTTAATGATCGTTACAACTTAATAATTATTTAAGGTTATTAATGTTAACAATTCTAATCTTACGACTTAGTTAATAATACTACGACTTTATTATTAATATTAATAATTTTAATCTAACGAATTTATTTCATTTATGACTTATCATTTATGTGCTATAATGATTTATTACATTGAATCCAGAGAAGAAATCTAATTTTCGAAATGATTTTTTAAATTAAATTAAAAGCATTGGAAATGTATTACACACAAATACTTATACATTAAATTCTTTAAGTAAAGAGTTCTTTTTTTTTTTTAAAAAAAGGGAAATTTAAAATATATATATTACTGAATAAGTAATATAAATGTAATATTAATATTATATTTAAATTTAATATATTTATATTATTTTCTTAATTATTAAATAAAAATTGGCAAAATCTGGTTGTTTTTCTCGAAGTTGATACAATTTTTGAATTATTTTAAGTTCGGACAGAAATTTCCATTGAAGTATAAGTCTTTTCAGAAATTAATAAAAAAAAATCCGTAATAAATGTGGAGTATTTACAGTAATTGGAATCATAAAATAATTCATTTCAATGTTTTGGAATTATTCTACTGCATGATAGTTATCAAAAATATGTAGGAATCAATTCATCATTCAATTTAATACTGCTTTTCATAAATTTTAATACACTGTAACATCTTTCTGTTTGAGTTTATCACTGCAGTGAGGTTGTAAATAATTTGTAGAAAAAGAAAGTTTAATATCCTTTCAAATAAACTTCACCAAAGAATCATGAATTCCAAATTTAAACAGCATTCAGTAATCCGTTATGTTATTATGCTGTTCAATAAAATTATAGGGCTTCAAACAATCGGTTCAAAGACCGACATGAACCGAAAGTTTCCTTGTCTATGGCAGGGGTGAGCATGCTAAATCTGTAGACTCGAAAGTTCTTGAAAATATTCCCAAATGTCGCCCAAATGGCATAAAAATTTAGTCTCGGTTGAAGCACCCCTTCTCCGGATGAATTGCGCATCAAGGCAGAAAAGAGCAGTGGTTCGAAATTTGCAAAAACTCTAGGAAAATGAGCATCTTTATTACTTTAATATCAAAGCCCATAAAGTTTGAAACATACAGCAAATCACTAGAAACATACAGCAAAATATATAGTGCAGTTTATCACCAGGAAAACTACTATTTTTATTACACAAAAAGTTGTAGAAGCAACTGTCCTATGTAAAGAGAGGTAATTTTTAAACTCAAAACTGCTTAATAGATATATACATCTAAAGGTCAATAAAGTATTATCGCATACAAGAGATAATAATTTTGCTTATTAGAAATTAGATACATTTGCTTTGTTATATTTGTACATATACGTATAGCATATATTCTACCGAAAATTTTAAAAATTGATAAAAGCAATCTAACTTTTTTTTTTTTTTCTTAACACAGTATTTTTCTTAACAAAATTCGATTCGCTTAAAAGAGAAGTTTGGAAGTCTCTCGGCATTCAAAAGTTCTTATTTTTCTCAAAATACAAAAATTTTTAAGAAAAACTAAAACGCAATGATTGAAAGAAAATTGTTAAGACGTCAGGAATTACAGAAATAATGTTTCAAAATGTTCAGTAATAAGATAAGCGTTGTATAAAAAATGTATAAATTAGTATTTAATATTTTTGGTTTATTTGATTTCGGTTAATTAAACAAATATACAGACTAATCTGACAATTATAGGATTTAGAAAATTCTATGTAATTTAGAATAACATGACATAAAATTCATATGTCATGGCGTATAATATCTATACTCTACTATAGATGACTTATGTATAAATTACTATAGATGATTTGAACCATAGTTAAGTTTCTATCTGCTATTTTACAAATTCAAGACTTTTCTATCTTAAGAAGCATAGATGCAAATTTATTTTAATTATTTTTCATCGCGCATAACAACGACTTAAACAAAGTTTGAATCGATTATAATTACTTATGACTCAAAATTAGTCAATGTTTATTTATGGCTCAAAATCAATCAATCAATATTTAAAAGTCAGTTGGCTCGCCAATTTTAACGCTCTTTTCGTATAGTTAACTGAATAGAAAAAGTTTCAATTATCGAATAACAATAATAAAAAAAAAAAAAAAAAACGACAAAAAAAGTTTACTTCATTTGGACGTCAAATAAATTCTTAAGAATTTACATACTCTATTCTATACTATAGTTTAGGTTAACTAAAATCCAAATCTATATTTTCATTCCAATCAGAAATACCTTCGTTTCGACGATATCACAACGATCTGCGACTTACAATGCAGTTGTCTTTTCGAGCTATTAGCTTATTCAAAGATATTCTTATAGAGTCGCGCATTTTTTGAAGGAATCGGTATAAATAATCGAACTCTTTTATAAAAATAATTAAAATTTTTTCCTAATTCTGAGAATTATAGTTAAAATTAAATGTTAAGGAGTCAATTAAGTTGTATCCTTTAATAATACTGCCAGTAACTACTTTAACAGCAAACCAAGTTAAAATTGAGAGACTTTTTTTTTCAGCACTGGGGCTTAGAAAAAAAACATCTTTTTATTTTTTTTTTTTTTAAATATAATTTAATTTATTACAAATATAGCATCTTTGTGATTAAAGTGTAAAATTTTTTTTATTTGTCTTTAGATATTCTATAATACTTTGCTACTTGTTCATTTAATATTATTATTTTATAGGATATATATTTTTGTAAGGAAATTGAGAATACAAATATATTTTAATTTCGTGCAAATACTACATTTTCAAAATTGTAAAAAATATTTAGTTAATGTAAAAACTGTTTTACAGATATATGAGTTCCATAAATTCTATAATTCTATAAGTTCCATGTTCCCTAAATTCATTTCACAAATTTTCTAAGTTCACTAGTAAAATTCGTATTTCATAAAATTACAGTAAAGAGTCAAGAGTTACGAGTCAAGAATCAGCATAAAAATTAGATTCAGGAGTCGGAAGTTTTTTGGTTAACTCCCTACCCCTGTTAATTTCTATTTAAAATTTTAATATTAAAAACGAAAACTGCAAAATCTTTTATTTTCTGGAAAAGGAACGCGTCACGTAATTGTCTGTCATTTCCTGAAGTAACCTTCTGGTAGCAAATTCCATTCCAAATTTCCAATCCATTGAAGCACTCTTCCTTTCTTACGAATGGATTAACAGAATGAGCCATCTGTTTCATTCCATCTGATCTGAGAAAATTCGACCATAACAGTAACAGCATGTCTACACCATCTGTTCGACACCATCGCCCAATTAACCCTGCAACATAATAGCAAGCAGTCACGCCATTCTCAGCAACATCCAGATGGGGCCTGCATGGCTCCATGCTACCGTATAGATATTACGTCCAATTACAATTCCAGGGGACAAGAACCCCCGCCACAGTATCGACTGAAATTAAAATAAGGAAAGAATTTGTGTTGCCCTTTCAAACAATAAATCATCAAAAAAGATTATTTTCTTTGTCGTCGCTATTTACTGTAATTCAATATTTCAAGGTGATCCAAAATCTCTATTTTTCTAACCAAAGAAGATATCTTTTAAGAATTATTTTTTTAGTTTTGGAAAACAGTTTTCAAAACTACATTAATTCAAAAGAGAGAGAGAGAAAAAAAAAAAAATACTTCACATTTCTTTGAAAAGGTTCAATAATAATACATAACCGAAAAATTTTATTCGCTAAGTATAAAAGCAGTAGGTAAGTAAATATAATGTCACATGTAAAATGCATATAAAAATCTAGCATATCAAAAGTTCATCAGAAAACATTTATTCCTGTTTAAATGTTACCTCAGGTTACATTGAAATCTTCACACAGCAAAAATCATATTCTGATAGTAAAGTTAGATTTGTTTGGTAATTCAGACTGAATGAATTTACATATATACATAGATATATATTTCAAAACAACACAAAGATTAATGTTCTTACATATTTTATGCATTCCAATGGTATATTTCATAATAAGAATAACTTCTTTGAGCATCCTAATAACATAGTTCGTAATTTTAGTACCTTTAAAAATTTATTTATTTAATTATTTAGTTTTGAAAATAATTCATTTAATTTCACCACCTAATTCAATTGTAATTTAATACTTTAATACGTTAAATAATTCATCATCAAATTTGTAAAAGATGAAAATTTTTGCTCGTTTTAAATAAAGTTTTTCTTAAATTATAGTAGGAAAAAAAAATTTAAAACATCATATTGAGAATAAAATGATCTGAAATAATTCAATTTGTTAGTATAGTTTTCTATTTCAGTTCCGAAACAACATATAGAAAATCTGACAGAGATGCAGTTCTAATCAATTTTTTTTTTTTTAATGTGCACGATCCATTAGTGCTATTATTCCATGAATTTGTTGCTAAATGGTTCATTTTAGTTTTTCAATTGGTCTTTTTTCAGTACAGAAGCACCCCAACAAACTGAGGAAAAATATTTTTATTATTTAGAAAAATAGTATCACAAATTATTCAAAATTATCCTTTAATTTTTCGTAAACGTAAATATCATTACATATCTCGTCAAAGATTAAAACTGGAAATAAAACAAATGTTCGTCTAAAATGAATAAATTTAAAACATCGGCATTTCTTTTAAAATTAATATACACCTAAACCTGTTTTTGTGCAGGCTATAGGGAACGCATAAATAAATATCCTGAAGCTTCATATGTAACTAGAAAATATAGTTTTTCTAACACATTTAAAAAAAAAATTATGCTGCAAATAGCCACCGCATAAAAAAAGTTCTACACTGAAAATATGTAAATCAAAACCTCACGATGTAGCTAGAAATTGGTTTTCCAAACAAGGAAAAATGGAATTTACACACCGGAATATTTTTAATGTTTATTTACGGAATGTTTTATTTACTTACATAGATTCCAAAATGTGTATTTAAAACTATTCATCTTAGTCGATGGACACGGATTTTCTTGTGGAGAATTGATTTCAAAATCACTGTAGTCATTTGAAAATGTTAACACGCATCTAATAAAAATTCGTGGTAATGTGATGATATATTACCGGCTGGGCCATCTGTTGGATTCTTTTTTAGCTTGCGTTATTTTGACAACCATCTGTTTTTCTTTTTTTTAAATTACATTTTTTGAATAATTTTTATTCGTAATATGTATTTAATGGAATTCTTTTATATAAACAAAAAAAAATGTACGCTTATTAAAAAACCACATAAAAACCCTTACAAAAAAAAAGGACCGCATAAAAATAGATGAGTGTACAGATAAAATTCTTATCCTTTTTAAAATAAACATATGTTAAAATTCCTATCAATTTCTCGTGTAATGAATTTAATTACTTTTAATAATTTGTGTATCATATTTTAATTGCAATCTAAAAATTACTTTCCGAGAAGCAGTATTTTAAAATTCTATTTTTACTTTAGAAAAATCATTCACAATGTTCTCATTTTCATTATATCTGGAATGCCTGCTAAGTTATTATATATTTAAACAGCATTGCGTCTTTAATTTTCATTTCAATGCTTAAATATAATAAAAAATTTCTTTAAAGTTTTCTTCATTTTCTACCTTAAAAATAAATGAATATTTGTTTTAGGAAAGTCAATTATAAAGCCTTTTAACTGTTTATTAAAGAGATTACTTTTAAAATTAATGTTTGCATCAATTATAAATGCGATAGATTAATAAATTATTCATTTCATGTACAAAGGTTTCTTTCTTTTGATGCTAGATACTAATTATTTTGCTCTGAAGAAAAGTGTTCATAACATTAGATTATTAAATAACCCCTCAAAAAGTGACATTTGCATCGATTTTGTAGACAAAAGCTTTACTCTCAGCTTGCAATCGGTAGGGCACTGAAGCAGAACACGTGATATGTTTGAAAAGACTTTTCTGTTTCAGTCAAGCTTACTTGATCAGACTTTGTAACATCTACAGAGCACTTTTGAATTACAAAGGTGAATTGAATAGAATATTCCCATCTTTAGCCATAGAAAAATTCATTAAATATAAAACTGAATAGGATGATTTAAGATGAACTTTTAAAATATATAGGACTATGCTAGAAGGTGGAATAAATATTTTATGAACATTTTTATTATTATTTACACTTCAAATAGGAAAATTTTTAGCAGGGATTTAAATAGTTATTAATGAAATCAAACTAGCCTTAAATGCAGATTATCAAAAGAGGAAAAAACCTGAAAATCCACATTGATCTAGTTAACTAGCTAATAGCAAATGAAACAGATTCAAGTTGCCTGTAAGTACTTAAAGGTTAAGGCTAATGAAAAGGCTGATTTTATTCTCTAAAAATTTATGATTAACTTATCACACGCCAGTTATAAAGAGCAATTATAGAGACCATCATAAAGTGTAATGGAAATTACAGAGAAATTGGGTTTTTATATATTCATGAAATATCTTTCCTGATATATATATATTATTAATCAGATTGGAAGACAGAACTTATCATTATTAAATATGAGTTTGGAATATCAAAAAATTCTGAATATTTTCTTTAACGCAAAAAATATATATATATATATATATTATAAATTGAAAAAAAAAAAAAAAAAAAAAAACAACCTTATATTATTGTATGAATATTCCTTCATATCCTCAATAAGACTAAAGTTTAAAAATATTTATAAAATAGTACTATAGAACAAAAAACGTACTCAGGTGATCATGACATAAACTATAAATTTGAAATATATATTTTCTTAAAAGCACACGTAAAGTAACTGCATCTGCAAAATGTTTTTTTTTTTTCTTTTTTAAATAAAAACATAAACAAAATACATTATTAATATGTACATCTATTAAAAATCCACACAAAAATTTTTATTGATAAATTTTTGATTTCGAATTTCTTTAAATAATTTGAAAAACTTGAACGTGCAATTTAGACCATAAAATTGGAACATATATATATATTTTTTTTTATTAAAAATAACTTTATGTACGAATTGACATCCTTGAAATAAGAACATAATGGAATGTATTAGCAATTTATAAAATGAAAAATTCCATGGAAGAAAAAAAAAATTGATCAGGTAAAATGTTAGCACATTTAAAATTTGAAGTGTCAACAAAAAGCTCACCTCTGTTCGTCTATTGAGTGGAACAGCCACTACACTGGCTAGAATCAGCACGCACTTTGTCAGCCAGGGGATCATAGCTGCCCTGGCCGATCACGAAGTCATGTTTGAAGTCACCAACTCTGTCCCGACGCGCTTAGCGCAGCAGCATAGCGGTCACTATGGCAACGAATGATGTCCGTTGACGTCACAACCCATTTATGTCACTTGTAGGGCCTGACACGGCACGGCGAGCATGTGATTTACAGGACTGAGGCAGACAGTGCACAACTGTTGCACAACCTTGACCTTTGGCACCCAGGTGGGTCGGTCCCTTTTTCCGCATCCTGACCTTACATTTTCCCGTTTCTTATTTAATGGAATTCAAGTGATTGGAAATACAATTTGCTTTAAAAATGGATTGGCAATCAGCTGTTTTAAATTTTCGAGGAAATCTTTTAGATTCATATTCCTAGGTTCCTAAAATTCTAAGGTTCCTTCTATATATATATTTATAAAAGGAATCTAAGAATTTTTAAAATAAAAATTGGTATAAAATAAATAATTCTATAACATTACAAAAGGCTCTGTCAGTATAATTAACGATGCCTAATTTACACAGCATCAGTAAAAAATAAAACACATAGAGGCAACGATTTCGTAGGAAAAGTCCATTTCAGTTTGAAAATGAACTGTTTTGAAAAATTTAAATCATTACATTATGGGAATATTCCAGTTCTATAAACAATATATTTTCTTAGTATGCTGCCCTCCTCATTTTTTTTTTTTTTTTTTTTTTTTTTTTTTTTTTTTTGCAAAGAATGGGCAGATTTTTGTTTCTGTAAGTCCCTCCTTGCCCTGAAAATCTCCTTTTCTTTTCTTTTTCTGCTATCATTCTTGAAACCATTCTGCTCTTTTACAATGTTCTCCTCGCTGAAATTTCAACAGCACTCTCAAACTAATTCGCCTTTATTTGAGCAAAAAATTGTTCTTAATATTTGGAACATTAATAACACTCTCATTTAGATTCTATGGAGTTTACTCGACAAATATACTGTATGAGATAAATCATGTAAAATTGGCTTTTGTTAACAATATAGGTAATCTGTTTTTGTATTTGTATCACGTACTTATATTTTATATTTTTGTAAATTGATAGTATAGAAATTATACGATGAAAGATTTCGATTTTTAGTGATCTACTAAATTATTCTAATTAATTAATAAGGTTTAGATTTTTATATTTGAATTGGATATATGACAATCAAGAATATAAACATAAGTAATAAAAACAATATAACTATAAATGAATGAATATGTATCTAGATATCAAAAGAATAAATAAAAAATAAGCATTACAAACCCAAGTCTAAACATCTAATAAAAAGGCCGAGTAAAAAATTTTCTGTTAAAATTCACATTCTTTGCATAATGTTTTCTGAGAATTGTTTCATAATTTTTCCTCCTTTATAAATTTGCACACCTTGTAGCTCTGAACATTTTCAGTTTTAAGGAATTGAAATCAACTGTTACAATCACAATGAAGCATTCAAACCGAATTCATTTCAAGTCGAATTTTTAAACTATATAAGTCGTTGGAAAAATTTGTTCCAAGTAAAACAAATTCGATCATAAAATAATGAAAAAGGAAAGAACTGAACTGACGACGGATAGTTTTACGAATTTCAAAAGTTGATAGCAATAGTAAAATGTCAATTCATACAGGGAATTCGATTAAATTACTTAATAAAAAAGGATTGAAATAAATAAAATATCGTAACTATATAAATTTATTACAGTTCATAAGTATTAGAATAACTTTTTAAATAAATTTTATTCATTTTAATTTTTAATTATAGTAAAAACTTGCTCTCTATCCCATAATTTTGATGCAAGAATTGTTGTTTTTTTTACTCATTCTTTTTCCTGTTAAAACTTTTTTAAAACAGTGAATTTTTTTTTCCCTTTGCACATATAAATTTTACTATGTACATTTGTTTATATAAAAAAAAAAAAAACATTTAAATTGTTTAATTCCAAGTTGACTAACCTAGAAAATACAGATTTGGCAAATCTAAATTCGTCTCTTACAAATAGAATTCCCTTTTTGCATTTCAAATTACCCCTTTGTAAATCGAATGAAACATTTCTGCATTTAAATTCATCTCTCTGAAAAGACTTATATGTGAAACACGTGTACATATATGTTTATGAAAATATACATGAATTTGTACATTTGAATTTGTATGTCTTCATTAATAACCATGATTTATATGGATATTAAGATGTATGTTAAATGTGCATGTGCATTAATCATTTCAATGAACAACACATACATACCTTTTTATCTTTCAAACATACACATGCATGTGCACACACATACATACAAGTATGCAAATAAACATAAATGTGCATATATAGACATGAGCACAAACATACATTAGTACACACAAATGTGCATACATGCACTCATACATACGCCTATACATAAAGCTATTCACACATGCGCATATAAAACACATATACATGTCTATATACATATATGCATATATACGCATATACAACACATACATGTATATACATATATACGCATATACAACACATACATGTATCTACATATATACGCATATACAACACATATACATGCATACATACATAATCAAGTACATTTACTCACATACATATAATCCCAAAGACACATATATAGATATGTACAGACGTACACACATACATGCACGCACATATACACATAAACATATGCAAAGACATACAACATACACATATATATAATAGACCATATATATAATATATACAACATACACATATATATAATACACGTATATATAATAGACCTGACGACTTAAATCGATATTTCGATAAATCACTCAAGTCTTATATATCGATATTTATCGAAATATCGATTAAGGTCCAAAATCACATATCATTATTCTTACATAACGAAATTCCGATTTAAGGCAGCGAAGTTCTGCCATACACCGATGCCCTAAAATCCATCAGTAAAAACTTTGCTGACTCCGATTTTCATTCTGATGTTGCGTGCTTCCGATGATATGGGGAAATACAGCCAGCGAAGCACGCATCGGTGTTGGCCAGCCGATTTCCGTTGAGAAACGAGGGAGAAAAGCACCTGATTTCCAAAATTGAAATAACCGCTCTGGAGATGGGAGATCATCGGCGAATCCGAGCTGCCGTCTTGTTCCAGTTCGATTTTAATGAATCAGACGCACGAGTTGAATGTATCTACTGATTTTTGATAGTATGTATTTGTTCGTCAAAGTTTCTTCATAATTATTACCTAGTGAATTTGAATTCAATTTCTTTTATTTTTGCTTATTGAAGGAATCCAATTCGAGATATTTTTTGGTAAGTTATTTTGATTATTATTAAGTATTCTCACACAATATAAAAGCTTACCTTGTGACTGCTCTAATTGTAATACTATTTAAAATGACCAATTTTTCAATCTAAATTCATCCAATTTGAATGTCTTCAGTTTTAATAAATTCTTTTGAAGGAAAAAATTCCATATATTTTTGAATATAAGCCGATCCGTGTGTATGACGACAGTGCGTTTTTTTTTTTTTTTAGAAATTTACGTCGTATATAAGCCGAAATGATGGATTTATATGACTTTTTTTTCTCCCCATAAAGATTGCATTCAAAACACCTAATAAGTAAGTTAAAAGATTAAAGTAATTTTCCTTTTCTTTTGTTATTTTTATGTGGTAATTATTTTACAGCAAACCTGCAATGTAAACGATTTCGAAAATAAAACAACTCATTTTCATAAAATGAAGAACTCATTTTATTTTTTTAAATTATTTGTTTCCCATAGATATAATCTAAAAAGAAACAAAAATGAGCTATTTTTAGTAAAGTTTGGCGGTTTATCGCTTGTGCCTCGCTAACGGAAAATTACCAGTGTTTTTTGCCAGATTAACGGATCCGTATATAAGCCGACTCTCCTAACTTAGCTTTAAAAAAGTTCTAAAATTTACAGCTACCGTATATTTCAAAGTATAATGAGGTTTTTGATAACGTTTTTATCGTCCGGTATTTTTTCTCCCTAGCTCGCATGCTCATAGGAAATTGCGCATGCCTATCAATAATGTTTCCTATGAGAATGCGCGCTAGGAGAAAAAATACCGGACGATAAAAAGTTATGCAAAAACTCACTAATATACACGAAAATATGCTGTAGTTTAAACATTTGCATAATGTTCAACTGTGTTATTTTTAATCTGTTGTTATTGTCATTTTGAATTGATTCAAAAAATAATAAAGTGTTATATATATTTTTTAACGGCTCTGTATTTTTATTTTTTGAAGAGAAAAAAATAATATATATTGTCCAATAGTAATTTTGATGAGATTTTTAAGTAATTTAAGGCTTCTTTTTTTTTTTTTTTTTTTTTTGTATAGGTATAAAAAGTAATTTTATACTGTCCATCATACGCTCGATTGGTTCCCAAAAGTTTACTAACAATCCTGCACAAAGTTACTACAGCTTGCTAGTCACCGAGACAACGGAATTAAATAGCAATATCTGGCAAAATCTTTGTAAATGTGCAGTGTCGGCAAAGCACAACAAATCTATTTTCCCATCCGAAATTTCATCACCTTTACAAACTTTTAGTCTAAATACTACCAACTGACGTTCATTGTGATCATTGGAAGCACAGATATATCCTTTGTCGATGATGAAAAACTTTTGTCATTGATGAAGTTTTATTATTATCTGCTGTCTTAATGCCTCGAAAGAAAAAAACAACAGATTCTGATGGATTTTCAATATATTTCATCAGGAAAAAAATTAATAAAAAAAGAACCGTTCACAACTGAGTTAATCATATTCATTACAACAACGTTGCAACCAAACAACCTAGTGGAATCTAAGTCATTTAAAAGAAATGGTAAAAACGTTGATAACCAGAGCGAAAATTTTTGTTTAAGAATACTGTTCGAAACTTTTAAATCAAACAAAAGACAAAACCAAACGAGAATTAGCATTCGTTAAATCTGATTACCTGTTCATAACCATAGTTTGCTGAACTATATGTGCTATTTTTGCTGCCACAGCTTATTTTTATAGACAACCAGTGGAAATGGAAAGCAGCATGTTTTAAATTGTACTCATTTTGAAGAGGATTGCAGAACCACACTGATATATTATCTCATTGAATTCAGATATAAATCTGTTATGTTCGTGTACAAGCAAATAATAGTGTTTATATCCTGAAAGCTGTAACCTGTCCTTTTTAAAAGAACATCGCATACCATGCTTTTTGGCCACATCATATATATTAGGATAAATAGAGGTCTTTATATAGCAGTTCCACAAAGAACTGTTGCCAAAAAGTAAAAGGCTATAAAATACAATTGTGAATAGCTGGAAAATGTCGAGAGATCTTGATAAAGCACAAGAACTACTGCAAATGAAAGTAATAGAGCTTCCGAGTGCCTGAGAAACACGGTGGAGGAAGACGCTCAAGTTTTTAAATATATTCTTGTAGAATCATTTGCATTATATAAGCTTCTACAAGATTATTAAAAAAAAAAAGCATTGTATGTTGGAGACAAATGAAGTTTCTTGGGGATTTTCTTGCAGCGTCTTGGGGATTTTGTTACCACAATTTAATCAGAAATATGACCATTTTGCACAACAAAAACCATTATAAACTGCACCAAAAACTACGCAATATTTACAGTAAATTCTATGTTAAATTTTGGAATAAGTAAGCCATGTGTATTCTAACAATAAATTATAACGAAATTTTCCCTTTTCACTTTTTCATTACTAAATGAAGAACTTTGAAAAACATAAGTGATTGTTGGCCTCAAAATTTTCCAAGAATAATAATTTTTCTTCATCAGTTATCTTACGAACGATTGAATTTGTTATGTCCTATTTTTTCAAATTGCGTCATTTTTATATCAATGTGGTAATTTTCTGAAGAATAATGAATTCTTGAACCCCAGCACTTTGTATTTCTGTTTTCGATTCCGATAGTTGATTTTCTACTTCTTCGCTGTAATTTGATGTATACTTTTATTTATTTCACCGGAATTAAAATAATTTAAAAGCGACTGCTGTTTTCTCTTTTGTAAAATCAAAAACTGTTTTTTAAAAATCAAGAAAATAAAAAAAATAAAACACCTGGGTGCCCCCAATCGAGGGATAGCAACGAGAAGATAGTTTATTTTGTTTATGATGCAACTATTTTAAGAGCATCAACAATCATCCTATCTTTTCATATAAGTAAATCACATCAATAACAAACAAATTAAATTAGATGAAATGAACAAAAAAGAAATGAATTATTATCTTGATAGAAAATTAATTTAGATATCGGGTTTAAAAAAGTAAACAATTTTTAAATTTTTAAAAGTTAATGGTGAATAATATGTAAGGTATCGAAAATGCTTCTTTATTTCTGAAAGATCAGATTGAATTGCGGGTATTTTTCTTTAATGAATATAGCTATGTTGACCAGTAAAAAAAATCTATTTTATGTATAGTATTTTTTATTTCGATAAAAAATAATTGAATTTTGAAAATATTTGTGGTATTAAAACTATTAGTTAATATTAAAGTACATTTAAGCGAGAAAAGTGCATAATATAGTCAGTTAAATAATAATAGCAAACATTAATAAATAGTAGTAAACATTTATTATAAAAATTCTGCTTTACGTACTTTCCTCAATAATTCACTAAAACTCTATTTTTATATTTTTAATTAAACAATTAGCTTTTTAAATATTAAGTGAAAATTAATGGAAGAAAAGATTTACGAAGATTCCATATTAATAAAAGAATTTTATAATAGTGATGCAATTCAATGAAATAAAATACTAAATTAGATTTATGTACATAAATTAAAAAGAGGAAAAATATAAAAAAATAAAGAAAATTATTCATTTATTTAATTTATTATTTTTACAAAATACATGATTTAAAAAAGCCGCTATAAATAAATAAAATTTAAAAACCCAAAATTAGCATATCCGTTATGAAAAACTAAAAAAATACATATATACCTAGGTTACTTTAACGTGAATAATGTTAAACTTAACTTAAATAATTTTCTGATTAGAAACTGCATTTTAAACTATTGTATGCTTAATATTTTCGTGATTTAAGCTAATATTTGAAACAAAAAAATTCTAAATTGCAACCAATTTGAAAGTTTCGAATTTTTCGCCAAATTAAAAAAATGCTGAAAACTTTGTAAATAATGTTCCAATATTTACAAAAATTATTAAATTAGTATAAATTATTGCTTCGTACGTTAAAAATGCCCAAATGTAATTTTAAAGGCTCAACTTGTTCAAATTTCAAACTAATATTTTTACAAATGTGTCGCTTCGTAAACCATTTACAGTTCCATATTAAAAAAATCTATAGATTACTCCCCAATATATTTTAGACCAGAATATGTTTATATTTCCTTATATAAGAGCTATAGCAAATTTATAGACTACAGAAAAAGGCTCCATCCACCACCAATTCGGTCATTTAAGAATACATACAAAAATATAATATATTTTTATTGATGAAAGTTTCCTAGTGGCTTTTAAATGTCTCGCATGTCCAATATGTTCTCAAAGGTTCGCAGATACGAATAGCTTTGAACTGCTTCCATGGATGATTTCCACGGATGGAATTTTTTTACTCTAACAAATCACGGAGATTCTTCTGTCACAGATTTCCAATATTTCACCGATTTCAATGTTCCAGAATGTCCCATCTCTATCCCAGAGTTTCATTGCTGTTTTGTCTCTAATGATTAGAAGAAAGATAAACAAAACAGATGCATAGAAAAATAAACAAAATTTAGTTTAATTAGTAAGACAGAGGGTTGACTGACTTAAACAGCTGAACAGGAAAACATATTTCATTACCGGACAAATATATCTTGAATCCATGTCCGTAATTAATAGTCAAAAACACATTTTGAAGGACATTTGAATCTTCTATTTTGTGGTTGATAGTATTATACTTTAATGGTACTTTATGCATTTTTAATTCATTTTATTGTTATTTATTTATTTAATTTTGAAAACGATGTATATATACAAATAAGATATATATATATATCCTTTTCAAATATTCCAAGGAAAAGACATTGAAAAGAAAAAAACATTACAAAATGATGCAAACCTTCAAAGGTGTACTATTATAATATAAGGACAATTTGGTTACTTGAATTTTCATCTGGTCTTCAAAAACAAAGTAAATACTTTTTATACTTTCTATGGAATTGTTGCAAATAGGGAAATCGTCGAATTTTAACAGACAGTGAATCAATGATACGTCATATTTTGTAAAGAAGACGAGAAAAATATTTAGAAATCCTCGAACAAGAAAAAAAAGTAAAAGACTTAGTTTCTATTAATAAATGATGTTTGTAGAGCGAAACCTTTCAATCAAAGCTCTATATATTGTTTGCTTTGAATTCCAATCTTTACCAAACATTACGAATACAGAACATTAGGAAGCAATAAAACTATAGTACAAATATTCCATCCCTCTATAATGAAAAAATTCCCATTTATTGCATCATAACTTTTAAGTTAATAATTTAAATTAAAAATACTCTTCAAAATTTTATATTTTTGAACTCCTATTAAAAAATATTGAACAGAACAAAAATATTAACTGCCTTTTTTTTTTATTATTATACACAATAATTTAGATGACAGCCAACATATAAGTGGTACCCAAAAATTTTTAATTTTAATTTAGAACTTTTCATCCTTTAAACATCAGATTTTTGCCATAATTTTATTCAGAAACATGAAAACAAGATTTTTAATTGTTTGATAAATTTCATAGAAAAATGCCTCTAAAGTTATTCATTTGAAATATTGTATAAAAGCGTCCATTTACTCCTTCCATTAATCTCATTTTATATATTCCGTTCGTATAAACAATAATAAAATATATATTTTGTGAATCTAAAAATTATTTCTATTAATATAATTGGAATATATATTATAAACTTCCATAATTTTTAATTCAAGTGTTAAAATGATTAAAACCTTTCTGCTACTATCAGGGTATGATCTTTTTTGAAGAACATTTACAAAGAAATTCACAACAAGTTGTCTTCTTAAAGAATAAAAAATTAATTTAATGAAGATTTTTAAAAACTAAAAAAACCTAATAAGAACCATTAATGCCAAAGTTTAGAGATTTTAAACTGTATTATTTCATTTATATCCTACTTCTTTTTCAAATAAATTAATGCGAAAATTATGTATGCTTAAAAGAATAGGACTTACATATTACATAAATATTAATAGCCATAGATGAAAATGCCTCAAAGATTGAACTGGAAAACAATATGAAGATATTTAATTTAATAAGGTTTTATTTTATATCAAATATACATTAAATGTAATCGAAATTGGCCTACATTTTCATACATATAAACAGAATTTCATATTTGATTCACACTGTATACAGCAAAAATTTTTGAAAAATAATTTTTAAAAAAAGTAATATTTAAAAAATTCGGGTCCAGTTTTGTTTGAAATTAAGTTTCAGCTACTGGAATGATTTCTTTTTCTATGCGTATTCATTGTAATTTATGAAGAGGGTGATTTTCCAAAACATTCTGTGTTTCTAAATTTTATAATGAATTCCACCTGTAAACACTTGGATCGCTCCAGACGTTTTCCTTCTTAATTACTTTCATACGAAAAATCTATATTTGGCATCGAAATCACCTAGAATTTTATGGATACCAGAATATATATATATTCTATTTTTACATTAATTGTTGTGTTAGTTTGGAGAACATAACATTGCTTGTTCATCTAAGAAAATCCCCTTTACTTTGGTAGGACATTGAAAATTATTATATTGAATGAGTATTACATATGAAAATTTCTTAATATTAGTAGTTTTAATGGTATATTTATTCTTCCAATTATTATTTTTAAATTCCCAATGAAAAGAAATATATAAACACACGTATATTTACATTTAATATATATATATATATATATATATTAAATGATTATAAAACTAAATGCTACATATATTTTTATATATTAAGATTTAATTTTATAAATCAATGTTTTGTAAAAAGATGTAACATAGAGATTAATAAGTAAAACATAGAGGTTAACGAGTATACCTAATAAAATAACTATAGTGAATTCCTGTCTAAGTTCAGATGTTAAGGTTTGTTGGGAAATCTATGAAACTACAATCACATGAGTATAAAAATGTAAAAATTAATCATGAAAGCTCTGTGCGATTATCTTCTTATTGGACATCATATTCTGAAAGAACATTCGCTTATTGAGATACAATCTAATTGTGAAAGAATTTAATGTTAAGTACCACCTCTCAAAATCTGTTCTCTAACTGTTGCTGAAGTACTTCCTATTTCATTGTTCGTCAACCTAACCCCTGATTGTAGACTAGTGGCTATCAAATCTAGACGTCAAATGGAGGAAGATCTAACACTAGTTGCTGCAGAGGTAAAGAAATTACTTGAAGAGGAAGTTATCGAGCCCAGCAACTCACCTTGGCGTGAGAAGCATTCGTGGTGAAAGGAAATAACACAAACCACACATGATTATTGACCATTTACAAGCAATTAACCACTCCCTAATACCTCTTCCAAAAAATTGAGGAGCTAATCTCAAAAATATCGAGATATGAAATGTTCAGTATGATTGATTTGAGGAACATATATCCTCAACAGTCAAGCAAAGATGAAGAAAAAACATTATACTGCTTTTGAAGCTGATGATATAAGTCATATAATTTTCTCCGTGTACCTTTGGGGTCATTAATTGAGTCGCATATTTTCAGAGAGACATTAACAAAATTATTCAAGATGAGGACCTGGATCGATGATACGAGGGGTAACTCTGAAATTTTGAGACAGTGGCAAATGACAAACGCAGGAAAAAATATTCGTTAAATTTGTAAATTTGAACTCTTTTATGGCCGCAGACGATTATTTGTGGCAACGATTGCAATTTAGCTGTCGTAGAATAGATTTTGGAAGAAAGGAAAATGGAATTGACGCGAGAGCATTGTCGTGCTATGATTTTAAAAAGTGGGGTTAAATAAAGAAGAATGCCTTCAACGTCTACAACTAGCATATGGAGACGGAGCTCCATCTTGAGCTACTGTATTTAGATGGTTTTACAGAATTTCATAGAGGTCGAAGTTCTCTGCTGGATCAAGAAAACACAGGATGACCTTCATCAGCTATAGTTCCAGAAAATGTGTCGGCCATACGAAAAACGTTAGTCGATGATAATCGCTGCACTTACCAAATGATACAGCAGAAACGTTACAATGGATCCGCAGCTATACATAGAATTATTCACGAAGAACTGTTTATGAAAAAAAATTAGTTTGTCATTGGGTCCCCCATAATTTAACAGAACACCAAAAAACGGAGCGTGTCATAATCTGCAATGAAACCATAAAAATTACTTAACAATGTTGGACACCGCCTTATTTCTAAAATCATAACTGGTGATGAAACATACATACCGTTTTTGACGTTCCAACACGAAAAGAAAGTAAAGTATGGGTCTTTGAAGATGACCCCAAACCAACAATGGTGAAAAGACAACGAGCAAGGAAAAAAGTAATGCATGCCGTTTTCTTCAGAAGTACGGGACTGGTCAAAGCCATCAAGCTGGAGAGACAGAAGACAGTCACAGCTAACTGGTACACCACTAAGTGTCTTCCTGAAATTCTTCAAGAAGTGAATGTAAGGGGATTCATGCTTCACCATGATAATGCATCTTCTCATACTGCAAGATCGACAGTCGAATTTCTTAAACAAAAACACATCAAAGTGATAGAACATCCACCCACCTTCCCTGATCTTTCTATGTGTGACTTTTGGCTTTTTTTTTTTTAATCTCAAGAAAAATTTACGTGGTTGGCGTTAATATATGTTTTCGAAGATGACATTGATGAGGCTATAAAAGCATATTTTTCATCAATTCCAAGAAATGGATGGCGTGAAGCATTAATCATATTTAATCTTTGGAAAAATCGTCTGCAAAAGTGTATTGATGTTGGAGGGGACTACTTTGAACACTCTTAAAATTTGGTAAGTTGAACTTGTACCATTTAACCGTATCTCAAAAATTTCAGAGTGATCCTCGTATAAGATGAACACGATCAGACTTCATAACCAAGATGAACATGATCAGAACTTTTAAAAATTCCTAACCATTGCCAAGAAATACCACCTAACATTAAACGAAGAAAAATGTCAATTTTCTATAAATCCATTAAGATACTTGGATACATCATTGAAAACAAAACTATTAGACCTAGTCCAGACATGCTGATTCCATTGATAAACTTCTAACTATACTGCATCTTTCCCGAAGAACAATAGCTATGTTAGCACATTATTGCCGTTGGATACCGAAATTCTCCGAGAAAATACGTCGTTATTATCAAACCATCTTTTCCCCTAACAGAGGAGACTGTAAAGGCAATTGACAATGCGAGACCTTCTGTAATTCATAGATTGTTGAACGCATTTTTTGAAAACACAGTCAGCTTCTAGAATGAACAGCTGAGGAAGACCTATGGACCAATTTCTGGTAGATTATTATATTGAATTCATTAATGTTGAGTCAATACACAATACTATTCATGTATTGCTGACATAAAATGATCTGGAAGAAATAACAAAGCAACTATGACATTTAATGATGAAAATGGGCAAATAGCCACTACAGAATTTAAATTTGTTTGAGGAAGTCGCGACCAAATTCACCTTTTTTAAAAGGGGTAAAGGTTTGAGAACTACTTTCCTACACCGTCTTGCAGTACTAGTTAATTTCTTTTGTTTTATCCCTTATTCTTGGTTTCACTTGAAATGCACCAGTTGTACCCAACACTAAAATGAAAAATTATACTTTTTAAGAGGCATGTTTATTACTAAAAACGTTTTAAACATCTTTGGACATCGCTAATTTCGGGAATAGAATGTCAAAAGCGAACTTGAAAATGGAATTCAGAAATTAACCTGCATCAGAAATTAGATCTTTTGTACAATTTTCTATTGTAGAATGCTAATGAGTTAGAGCCTATTTTAACTTTAAAATTTTGTTATGGACAGTGAGCCAAGCTTTTTCTGTCTTACAATATAATTGTTCAATTATCATCAAAGTGTCTCTCGTATTTTAACATTTGGATAAACTGAGATAAAGTAGCATTAGCGGGCATAAATCTCGCACAAATCAAGTCTGTTTTGCAAGATCACAACTGTTGAACACAGGTTCAATAGCAATGTATGAATTTAGGGCATGCCCAGTGAAAGTATGATATAGCAGTCAGAAGAGAAGGGGTTCAGCTTCCTCCATTCATTTTTTTCTTTATGTTATACACATTGTAAATATTGTAGTAGAATTATAAAAATTAATAAATATTTTGTAATAATTTTCTCTTAAAATATAATCGTTTTGCTGTCATCAAATGTTAGCTTGCATACTTTTAAATTTTAAGTATGTTTTAAAATTTTATTCAACGAAATACATTGAAATAGTGAACAAAATTTATTTTTGAGATTGCACAAAAATGAAATGAAAACTATATTCATATATCTCGTATTGAATTTGTAATTAACATTGATATGTACGGTCGTATTTAATCGACCACAAGTAGCAACAGGCTGAATGAAACAGTCATATTCTTGCAAAAATAGGCAAAACAATGCACTTGATGGCATCTAGAAAACCTTATGAATGTAATTTGGTATGCAGATTTTTTATGCGTTCAGGGATTGAGAAAAAGACATTGTTCATATTCATGAAAACTTTTCACATTTCTTTCTCTTAGCTGAAAACAGTCTATTAACTTTCTAATTCCACATTTTATTTTGCATAACTTCTATATTTCCTTCCTTTCTTTTCATTTAGAATTCTGGTAATAAGTAATTTTAATTGAATTTTCTATTCTTATTTCGGATCTTTTAATAGAATATCCTGAACACAATTTTTCTCATTTTTTTCTATAATTGTTTTTAAACCAAATAAACTTGAATATTGTTATTCAATGTTTGTTTAAGACAGCTACAGCTTTTAGTAATCATGAATTCTCTAAAAACATAAGCATACGAAAAAATTAGGGGAAAAAAAATTGATAATAAAAATTTAAAAGAAAACAGTGGTTTTTCATAAGTTTATATTAAAAAAAAAAATTATAAATGAATGTACGATATTACACATATATGTTTAATGAGTTACCTAGCAATGTGAATATTAAAACCAAATTTAAAGATTTAAAATTTTCAAACACAGTTTTATTGAAAACTATCATTTGGCGCATCTTACTAGTTTAATCCATTTTTTTTTTTTTTATGATTCCTCGATGAAATAACAATGCTTATATTCAGATATTATCTGCTTTACCACAATCCTTTTTTTCATGTTTATGTGAATTTGTTTTCTAAAAAGTTCCAGCATGTATTGTACATCACAATATAAACATTTTTATATTTTGGCAATCTTAATCTAAGACACAACTTACATAAAAAAATAAATTAAAAGTTTTAACAAATACTAATTTTTTTCAAATTGTGAATTTTTTTAAAAAAAAGAGGGAATTTTTAAGATTATGACTATAAAGAATCATTCATAAAAGTAAGTTATGCTATTTAAAATGAAGTTCTGTAGCCTAGGAAAAAGAAATAAACACTTTTTATAGAATTTTGTAAAAACACAAAAATTAGTTTAAATTGCTTACTGGGAAGTGCTCATGCCTACTTTATCTGTTAAAAAACTGTGAAGTTTCACTTATTCTAGAATAGTTTCAAAATAAATATATTTTTAAAGGTTGCCTCATGTTTTTGGCTTTATAGCAATAACTGAATCATCCCACCTCTAAAAGTCACAATGCTTTAATGAAAAATATTAATACATAATAGAGAGAATCTGAAATCAGGTTTAGATAAAAAGGCAATATTACAAAATAAAAAAAATTTTAAACTCTCTGGTTTAAAAGGTCTTAATTCAGAAAGAAGAATGTTAAGAAAATTCCCTCTATTAAAAATTGCAGTTTTTTTTATAATTAAAAAAATACATATATTAGAGATTTTACATGGTTTTTAAGTAATGTAACTGACAGTCCTTGAATTTAGAGAAATGATAACATTTTTGAAGCAGAAGAAATATGAACACTCTTCTATTTTGTATATAGGTAGAAAAAGCACAAAATGAATTAAATGATGAATATACCCCACTTAAGATAAAAATATATTTAACAAAGTTTCAAAAATGTTTATGACCAGTGATTAAAAAGACAATACTATACATAATTTTTATATCATAATTTTATCATTATGTACTAATCCAGAAAAAAGCTATCATTACTTCATTTATGTAATCCCTTTTGCTTTTTTTTTTTTAAAGACTCAAGACTAACAATAAATGAAACATAAATCAATACTTTAATTACAACAACTTTAGTACAATAAATAAATAAACAATCAATATAAAATATTCAAAGAAACAAATTTTCAGAAAGACAGGATTTGTACATATAATTCTTTAAGTAGCATTAATTTTCTCTTTTTTTAGGGGGAGGGGGAGGAACACACACAAATAAAAAGAAAAACTAAATTAATATTTACAAATTTCCCTACCTGCTAAAAGACTGTCATGCATTCAAAATAATTGTTAAAAATGATTATATAAGATTAATTTTACTTCAATTTATTTACATGATCAAAAGATAGATTTTTCGTCATAAAAATTTGTTAAGGCTAACATATATTTTATAGATTAAATAAGCAACAATTGTATTGATAACATTTTAATGATACAAAAATTAAAGCTGAATTAAAGCTGTGATGATGTAAAAGTTGCTAATGGTTTAGCAGATATTAGAGCATTTTACAAATATATGAGAATCACTGAATAATAACAAAGGTAATATTTTGATGAATGCAAGTATATACATCATAATTTACATTTCATATAATATATATATATATATATATACACACACACACACACACACACACACACACACATACAAAGTATTATAGTCATGAATTAATTACAATTGATGGGTGTAAGTGCTAATGATAAATTTTTATACTTTTCAAGTGCATTTTAAAATGCTCATCACGAATTCTGATTTGCTTTTTTCAAAAAAAATTTTCAAATGCAGAACTATTTTCGCAGATAGAAACCAATCAAAGTGAATTTTTCAATAAAACAAACAAGGTTAAAATTATGTAAAACTAATATATATATATTTGAGGAAATTATACAGAAAAATATAAAATCATGGTTTCAAGCTATTAACTCATAAAATCACATAAATATAAACAATTTCAGAAAGAAATATATCAAAAAATTATATTAGTGGTATCAATAAAAAATAAAAATAAATTTTTATCTAATATATATATATATATATATATATGAGGTATATTATGATTAAGCTAAAGAACCAATCCGTAAAAGAATGTATAAACTAATACATCAAAATTTTTTTATATTTTCAAGGTGATGCTTTTTTAACATTGGTTGAAAATGGGACTTGCTGATATTGTGGCTGTGGTGCAGGACTGGAATTAATACTACCAGCCATACTAGGAGCTTCAAATCCATTAAAACTGTCAGGTGATTGTAATGAATGTATGTAGAGAGGATTGATATTAGCTGCATCAAAATGGGTGCTATCATATAAGGAATTGTTCTGAAAAATAAAGGGAAAAAATATTTAATGCAATAACAAATGTAAGGAATATTGTAAATTATTTATTAGCCAAATTAATTTTTCATTAAACAAATAATCTATTATTATAGTAACATTTCTTTACAAGTGTTGTTTGTTGTTTCTTATCCCACTGGCCAAGCCCACGAGCCCATATGTACTCATGACTGAAGGGGAAGGAAGCAGCTTCTGTTGTGATGGAGCACCCGTAGGTAGAAGTCTGGAGACCGGGACCTACGGCTTAAAGTGGATTCCGAACCACTACAAACATCCATGGCACCGCCGGGATTCGAACCTGAAACCTGTGGCACCGAGCGCTAGACACTCGGCCATTCAGGTTCCAAATTTGTGAATGCCAATGGCATGCAGTGTTCCCAGGTGGTCACCCACCCAAGTACTGACCGCACCCAATGATGCTTGACTTCGGTGATCTAACGAGAACCGGTATATTCAGCATGGTATGGCCGTTGGCAGCATAATTATATACACAAGTAAATAATTATATATACTTTCCAGAATATTTTTATCACTTCACAATATATATATATATACATGGTGCATTAACAAGATACTAACAGCAGTGATAACTCTTCAAAATAAATGTAATATTCCTATCTTATCCTATATTTTTTTAAATGCTTTTTTCTCTCCTCAAGAATATTTTTAAATGTTTATTATATTTTAATTGTTAGAATAATTTAAAATGTACTATATTTTATTGCTGACTTAACATAGCAGTATTATAAGGCTCAATATAAATTTTCACAAGATAACATATCATTATGTCTCCATGTCATATAGCATATATTCATGTATAGTTACTTGGATCAAATTTTCATAGTTTGTTGATTGAAAAAAAAGTTGGGAAACAAGGACACACAGCCCCTAGATAACAAGGAATAACAACTCGAGTCCTGAAGCAATCCAAAACCAACTCCCAAACCTTTACTTTACTCCACACCTCATTCCTGTATTCAAGGCTATGTAACTCACCAGCTCAGACTCATATGACTTTCAATGCAAGAACAGTCACCTCACAGTTTTATTTTGCTGTAGCTCTAAACAGACAAGCTCCACCCAGCCTCCATCTTCCAAACCTAGAACAGCATTAGTACCTTTGCAACCCATTAAAAGTATGATGTGTACTTAATGAATAAGATCCTCTTCATCATGAAAGAGTTTAAGTATATTTTTAATTCTATAAGAGAAATAGAGAACATATATAGCTAGCTGATAAAATGCAGCAACTTGGTTAAACTTAAAACAATTCCAACAATTTCTGAAATATCTTTAGAAAGTGGGAATTAGCTAATCTGAAACTAAGAACCAGCTAATACTGACTCCTTTCATGAAGTTGGAGCCCATCAATCATCAACTAATTCCTCCTACATGGAATCGGTGCATAGCAACTAAGTACTGTCTTTTTCCAGCACGACCAAAAACGCTTCAATTCATGTATTAGTAAAGACCTGCGACTTCAGTTGCTTAGCGCACATGCATATGGTCCCTATTTCATTCTTGAATTCAAGTCTCGCAACTTCAATTCTTTCCCATTTGATTAATCTCTCAATTATCAACTCTATTACCCTTAATTTAACAATACACAATTCTACTTCTATCCATTTTTCAGAAGAGGAAATTTATGAAATTTCTTATCCCAAAGGTACTCCCGAAACTTGTTAGTAATTTACAAGTAAAGGAGTTCTCCACATTATTAATTTTGATGTTATGATGCCATTGAAGAAATTTAAATTTTTTTAATACTTTCTATTTTTTGGATTATTTCTTAATTTTTAAATAAATTTCACAGATGCCAAGTTTCATTCAATTTGCGAACATTCGTTAAAGTATATATTTTAAACACAATGCAATGACTATATTAGTGAAGAATATGAAAACACTAGAACTTAAGTATAATAAATTGTAGCTGAGAGAAATATCAGTGTATAAAATTTATAAGATAGTTCAAGATTATGCCAAGTCTAATACTCAATCACATTTAAAATTTTACCTTAGTAACAAAAAAAAAATTATTTATTACAAAAATTGTCATACCTAATATTTACAGTTAAATACACATTACGATTATTATTAATCTGAAATATCTACAAAACTGACAAAACATTATGATAAATAACATTATCATTTAAAAACCTAACAATTATTGAAAGATTTTGAATGGGTGAAAAATGCAATCAATGAATTTATAAAATAAATGTCTAAGTTATACAAACCTGATAAATGTAATCTGAATCTGTTTTCAAAGATGAACAAGAAAGTTGATGGGGTAAACTGACATTATCATCTTCTACAACATCATCTACTTGCGCTTTGTAAGAAAACATAATGCTGGGCTGAGTGACACTAAAAGTAAAATCATTTATCAAGTTACTAATCTAATTTTATACTATATTCTTTATAGAGGTAACTTTTTTTCTAAATTTTCAGAAAACCGAAGTCAATTTTCTCTTTTTTTTTTTTTTAGATCGCCCCATTGTTTACAGATCTTTTTATTTGTAATAATATTTTTAGCATTTATAATATCTTTAGATAATTTTTGAATTGTTTTAAATTATAGAAATTATTCTCCTATGGTAAAAAAATATTTTCCATGGAATCATTTTTCTAACTGATGTAGAAATGTCTAGTGATTTTTCTAACTGTTTTTTGTAGCACTGCTATTCTACAATTACACAGAAAACCAAATATAATTCTCATAAGAAACAAAACACGTTTTTCTTGAAAATTATATTTCTATTCAGCAAAGATATTTTTTGAGTAGCTCTCCATTTGATACCAGCTTATAGAGCAAGTTGAGAAACATATTCATACATATCAAAATATTAAAGGGAGTTTTGTGAGAAGTCCTATTCAATAATCCCCCAAATTTTACAATAAATAAATTTTAAGGAGTGAGAAAACTTTACATTTCATTAACACTCAATTTCAACTTGAACTGAAGAAATTAGTAACACTTTTTGTAAAAAAAAAAAAAAAAAAATATATATATATATATACATATAACAATACCTGAAAAAGTCTGCCAGGAATGTTCTATAAACTAATGGTGTAAATATGGTAAAATACACATATGCAGTAACATCAACAACACTGTCAAAAATATAAAATAGAATAATTAGTATAAATGCTTTCCTTAAAAAATAAAACTTATTAACTTAAAAAAATACTTTTTTTTTTTCCATTAACAGAATTGTTTTAATGTAAAAATAACTGTTCAGTTAAAAATTAGTGAGTCAAAAATAGTTAGAAAGGCAGTTTGTGAATTAAATAGCTTTTATAGTAATAATAATAAAAAATATTTACCACAATCCAGCTTCTTGTTTATAATACAGTAATCCACTCCCAATTGCTTGAAATATGTTCAGCATATCCAAGAATAATATATACCAGTAAAATGAAGGTTTGGCTGTTAAACATTAAAAAAAAAAAAAAAAAAAAAAAAAATGTTATACACATTTCACAGAATTTTCCACAATTATCCAGGTATTTTTTCCCTACAGTATGGTTTTTAATACCAAGATTTGAACAAATTGATGCTCTATTTTGTTTGATATCTACTCTTCTACACCTGATACATGAGAAAGAAACTCAGGTGAGGTAGCAATGGATGGAATATAATCTGAATTCTTTGCCTAATGTTGAAGTGACATTTTTTTCGTATCCAGCAGCTAACTAAACCATAATTTCTCTTTCAGAATAAGTTAAAAGAGGGTATGGATACTTTTATCAATACACAATATTAGTTTTGTATGCATTTAGATATTTGAAACAGAAGCTGTATTTTTGTTAATAGTTTCCAAAGAAATTCTTTTATCTGGAATATATACCACATAATGAGCAGCTGATTAACTGACACATGAACAAGAAGAAATTTCCCTAGTTTTATGTTTTCTAAAATTAGTTGTTTGAAATAATAAAAAAAAAAAAATTTTGATTTCGGATAAAAAAAAGGGTTGACAATTTAAGAATATTGTACGGGGGCTTCTAAAAATGCTTAAGTCTTTTAAGCAATAAAAAAAACAAAATTATTTTCCAATCTCAAAATTTATAACAAACATTATTTTCTTGTATAAAAATATCAATTTAATGAAAAACCTTAAATGTAGTTTATATTTAATAAATTATATAAAAACTTAAAAATAAATACATTTTATATCTCATTAATATATAGCATTACATTATATTATTCTAACATATTGAAAAGTGTTATACTTAATTTTCTTCAATCATAGTAAATTAACAATCAAGTTTTATAGTTCTGCTTTCTGCTGATACTATTAATTTGCAGTTGGACAATGTTTAACTTATTCGACAGGCATTGTTTACATTTTCATTACCATTTACAAAGAATAAATGGTAAATAATTAATGAATAGTTGGTAATTTCCATTCTTGCTTTAAGTGAAAATATTTTTTGTGTAATAATATTCTATTGCTGCCTATGCTTTACTATAATGTGACAGAGTAATTGTAAAAATAAAATGCTTTAACTCTGATATGGTGAAGTTTGAAAACAAATTAAAAATTCTCTCTGATGGAAGATACAAATTATGTTTGCCTTATAAGGAAAAAACTGAATTGTCAAGTAATAAAAATTTGACTCCGAAAAGACATTGATAAATGTTTCAAGAATATAAAGGAAAGAGGTCACTTGCAATATTTAAAGAATGGAAAGATTTACAAATAATTGAGAGTTTCAAAAAATGAGATTAAAAATGAGGTGCACTAACTTCCTATAGACCAGCAATTAAAAAATTCGATTCAAACAAAAAAGTGAAGCTTGTGTTTTGGAAGTTTCAGCAAGGGAAAGGAATCTACTCTAATCTAATAGGCAGAAGTCTCAATTTGATAAAATTCATTCTTGATAAACTTCGCCTTTATCGCATTGGTTTTTCTTTGAGCTTTCAGACATTGACAAGCCTTTTTGATGTTGGGAATAGTTTGTGAACACTGATATTACTAACACTCTTTCTATCCTTCTGAAAATAAAGAGATTGTTCATTGTCTAGTGTTCAGGATCAAATCCAGCCCTTTTATTTATTTAACCATCTGCTTGATCAACTGATGTTGATAAATGTCAGAACAACTTTGATGTTTTACATTAGCAATACGGAATAGAACTTGTGTTGAAAAAAATTCAAGAAATTAAAGAGTAATAAGCTGTTTTTTTTTTAGTGAGGGTTTTAGTTACTTTTAGTGAAAGGATAATTGATTAGCAAAATAAAAAATAGCTTCACATTTATACATTTTTTCATCAATACAATGTTGAGCTGCCCGACTTGTTTGTTTGCTTTAAAGCTATATGAGAATTCTAGTATGGAAGAACAATTTCTGGTACCAATCAATTTATTTATTTTTTTTTTTTTTAAGATGATACATTAAACCATCAAAAACAAAATTACCTAAACCAAAAATGCGATTTTCACAAAAAATTTTTTATTAACCAAGGATTAGTACCTTTAATGATTTTAAATTAAAAGAACTACACACCAATTGTACAATAATTATTAGTTATTTTGAAATCGAAAATGTTAAAATTTGCTCATCAAAACAAATAGTTGCATATTTTATTACTATTGTTATATATTTTTCCCGATTTTCTAATTGATTTCAGAAATAATAAAATAAAATACATCTCACCTGTTGCGGCATGAATATAAATGTCATCACGGCATAATTGATTACAAAAAGATGTAAATGTAAACTTATGAGAGAGGAATTATGATTTCCTCGCCTGCTTAGCTTAGCAAGCTTACTCTTTAATGAGCAAGAAGTGTCAAAATCTATTGAATGCATTTTGGTTTTGAATAAAAGAGCTGCATTTAAAATCCACTGACAGTGTTTGTTTGTCTTTACCGGAGACATAATATTTAATAGCATCCATTTTCAACATTCCAGTTTTAAAACCACTGAACTAAGCTATTTGCAGCAATTTACATTTTTAATAGAATACTTTATATTCTACTTTTCACAGAAATTACATTTTACTATAATTTTTTTAAATGAACATTCTTTGATATAACATGCACTTATGACATACAAAGAAAACTTTTTTTGCCTATGAAAAAAATTTAAAATAATGCTTTAACATTAAGTCTGTAATATATGCAGATATATTTTTTAAAAATCTTAAATGTGTGAATACATATGTTAATCATTATATACTTCAAGACTCATAGTTTCTTAAAATCTTATTATTAATTTGTCATGCACTTAGTACTCCCCGAAAAATAAAAAAATTTATTCATTTTCTATTGAATTATGTATAAAAATATAATTGTTATTTGATTGCTCTTTTAAAGTAGGAATATACATATAATAGTCAACATGCAGCATTACTTTTCTAGCAGTCTGTCTCATCATTTTTTTTTTTTTTAATTCTTTCAGATTTAAATACTTATATATTAAAAAAATTATGTTTTACTGCACACTAGAAGATGACAATAGATAGATGCAATGAAAAGATTGGCTATTAAAATATAAGTTATTGGCAAATGTTTGTTAAAAGAATTCATTACATATATTAATGAGATTTCTAAAAATATATTTAATTTTTAAATTGCACTTAATAAGTAACTATGATTGTTACTAGATAGCAAATACTCATGAATCAAGATTTTAGATCAGAAATTTTATGGGTTTTGTTTGCACGAAAATTGAACCAAATATTAAAATATATATTAATCAGTATAATGTTATGCATCAAATTTAATATTTGGTTTTTTATTATATCAATGAAAATTAAATGATATAATATAAATCTTTAATATATATATATAAAGAGAGAGAGAGATTGAATTTAATTTTAAACAATAATTAGATTTGCTTATAGTCTAAATTTCATCTTCATTTATTAAAGAAAATCTGTTTATTCAAATTAAATTGTGTCACTTCAAAACAATTATATCATTCATAAGTAATTTTTTTTTTTCAGTTTATTAAGCTGTATTTATTCACCTAAAGCTTTAGTTAGTTTTCTTAGGTTATATATAACGAAATTTTTATTTGCCTTTCTAAAAATATAAACAATGTAGCATATGTTGAGAGTTTATTTTTTTTATATGTAATCTGGTAGCATTTTTTTTGTTATTTTCATTTAACTGCTTCTTAACAAACATTTTATTTTTTAATGCTAATTTTATCACAGTCTATTTTATACTATATCATTCCAGGACACTCACTGTTACAGAAAAGTTAAAAAAATATCTAGGGCAAATTTAACAGTCCACAGAAATTAAAGAGAAAGAGTGCTCCCCTGAGTGCTGTAAATTATTTCCTCCCCCACTTTAAGATAATTCCACTTCACTTATAATGCATGCATAACTAAAAATTAAAATTTTAACGTTAGCTAAGGCAACTAAGATGGCAGTCAAATTTTTCAACAAGTTGTAACATCTCTTAACAGAAAGTGTTTGTTAATTTTTTTTTTTTTTTCTGTGATAATTTTCACATATATAAAATTTAGTTACATTTTTGTTTACTTAAAAACAATAACTCACAAAAGTAATTTTTTAAAATAATTTATTTCTTCCAATTTTATTTGTAAAGTAGCATTTTCTGCATGAAAGAAATAGTGATAATATACATTGAAGTATTTTCTATAAATAAATTTAAAGTATTTTAAAATTGCATTTTCAGTCTTGCCATTAAAATAACCTACTTAAATACTATGCTATAAACTTTATTGTTCTACATTATTTTTTTAGCCAATAATTGTATAATACAAGTCAAAATATTCTAAATATTTTAATACTAATTGAAAAAAGAAATATCATTAGACTTAAAAATTAATGTAATGAGCCACTTACAAGGAAGGGCAAGCCGGTCACGCAACTTGGTCCAAGGAAGGATTAAAACAACGAGATACACCTGGAACAGAGAAACTTGATTGTATTATTTACAAAATAAACATCATTTTGTCATACTCTTGACATGTATTTTAGATCTTTTCTCAGTAAACTGTCTAATCTATAATATTTATAGACCTAATACAGGACACCCTTTCTAAAGAATTTCAGGTCAATTTTTGGACACAAATTCACTAGAAAAATTTCATTACAAAATTTCACTAGTTAAGCCTCACTCATATGAGAATGAGTCCCATTAAAAACCAGTTTGACAGAACTCCTACCAGAAAACTACTCACAGTCAGAGATAAAATAGGTTATTTCTCGCGGTCATTCGGAACGAACCCCCGCCGCCTTTATACGAAGATTATTTTTGTGATTAAAAACTGCAGTTAACTATAAAAAGAAAATCAAGAGGCTACGAGTATTTTAATATCTATTTTTTTCACAATTATTCATTTACTATTTTGTTTTTGTTAATATATACAATGACCAAGTTTCCCTTAACTTTTATTGAAAACTAATTGTACTATGAAAAACAATGACATTAAAACATTTTTTTTGCAAGAAAACAAGGGCATTTTCTCCAGCTTGTTCATACTTAATAGAAATAGATCATAACATAGTGTATAAAGAAAGAAAAAGCATTTTATTTTCTTATCTCACTTGGCAGACAGCAATATCTAGATCAAGTGCAAGGCCCATGTGGTATCATGGAAAGAGGGAATGGGAGACAGCTTCTGTTGTAATGAAGAAGACATAGGTAGAAGTCTGAGTTGGTTCCCTGATGTTAAAGAAGGACAGTGCCCTGCGGGAGGACTTTTTAAGGGGAACTACCCTGAATTTGCGTATCGTAGGGAGAAAACCCGGAAAGCCTCCACCAATAAGTCCGACTAACGAGGCAAGATGCTAAACATCACAAACGCCAACGAGGCTGCTTGTTTTTGAAACAGTGTCTACAACAAAGCCGCCCTAATGCTCACTAGCAGCGTGCGTTGCACTGAGCCACGAATCAGGCAGAAAAAAAAAAAATTACAGACAAAAGTACAATTTTACTCTTTAATTTATTTAAACAATAAATTCCTTAGCTGAATCGCATTTAAAATTATCCTTAAATGCTATTAAGAAAAACACAAAAACCCTATTGATTTATCAGACATTTATAGATTCTTTTTCTGATTTATAACCTAGCTAATAATAAGTTCACTTCTGTATTTCGTAATTGAAAATTATTTAACATTTTTTGAAATTTCTATCATTTAAATATCTCAAAACACATCCAACTTATTATAAAGGTGTATATGATACAGCCAAAGACTGAATATCGAGAAATGAGAACGAGTATATGAGAATGAATTGACGATGTTAATAACACAAATGTTAACGACGAATGTTTGTTAATAAAACAATATCTTAAAGCTCAAAAGAATTCTTCCCCCGGTGTTGGCCAGGTTTCTAGAGACACTTTGCAATTTGGCCGATTTAAGCCTCTGCATAACATAAATAAAGGTGAAATAAAAAAAAAAAAAAAAAAAACGATATAAATATTGCTTATATTATGGGATGATACACTGAACTTAAAATTAGACCTTCCTTTTAATCACAAAATGAAACTTCTGATTTCCTTTGACAGGCTACATTATCTAGAAATTAGCTGATTGCAGCATTTATTCCAGCATGAGAGTAGCCAGGGGTAATCAGTTGCCACCTTAGATCAAGAATTGCTCAGTTCATGATTTTGAACTTCAAACTTTATTAATAAATATCAAACTTAATTATTTCCCCTTTTTTAATGAATATGAAGGAATACATGCTATGCCATGTATACACTTTTTTTTTGTAACACCACAGTTATACTATACACTTCATGATGTGGAAAATTAGACTTAAAAATTTTTTTGCCACCATTATCACAGGGTTGGTTGATTTGTGTCACTTGATATACATCATAATATTAAGTTGATACCTGTCAGCAAAATAACTAATGATGGGCAAATTATATTATTAGGTAACACCAGAGAAATTAACTGTAAAATATTGCTAGATACTTAAAAATATGTAATGCATACACTGAAGATAAAAATATTCAACACCAAGAAGAAACGATTTTCCATCAGTAAAATAAATATTATTTGTCATACCTCTTAACATTTTATATTTTAGCATATATTTACTGACTTTCAAATTAATGATGTTAAAAAAAAATACAGTAAAAAATAATGGGAGTAAAAAAAAAAAAAAAAAGGTCAGTTTTTATGTACATCTAACATCTCTCTTTTTACAGTTGCAAGCATTTCATGTAGCATTAATGGTATTGTTTGCTGTGTTTAATATTCTCTGGGCAACTTTTACAGTACTCAAGTCATTTTTCTCACTAGCCTCTTCCAATTGTTTTGTTTCCTCAATAGTTTCAGCAATAGATGGAGCATCATGTTCTTTCAGAAGTTCCTCCTTACTGGAAGATAGGGATGATAACTTCTCACTCAAATCTTGTTTTGCTCTTTTTATTTTCTTTCAAAAGTTATTTTTTGACTCTTCCTCTAGCTTTCTTTTCACTATTAATCTAAATAAGATGAATATTTTACTAGAACTTTTTCACAATCATTTTGTGCATAACAGAAATTTATGCTATAAATGGGTAACTTTTAAGTAGTCTTCGCAGACTCTTAAGGCTTTAATGCCAATTTCAGAGACAGCACTCCTTGCATCAGTAATAAAAAAGGTAGCCACTTTCCAGACAAAGTAAAATTCACCAATTTTTCCAGGTGAATTTTAGAAAAGTTCCAGATCATTCACATAGAACCGGGACACTATATGTAATTTTTAGAAAGCTAGAAATATGAAAATTATACTACATCAGTGATTAATAAGATTTATGTTTAAAACATCGTAAAAAGTAATGAATTCAGCAAATATTTCCAAAACTTGACTATCCTACAAATAATCATAAAACAAGACTTTTCTTTAATATCACTAGAATCTAAAATCATCACAGGCTTTTTCATGATAGGCCCATTCACGTTTGTCTTAACCTGGGATTGACCCGAAAAATTTGTTTGAATCGATCGATAATAAAAGCATAATACTCAAAATATCTGAACAAGTTTTTGAATTTAAGCACATTTCAAGATCATTTTTATTTTTTAGTATTTTCAGGACACACACGAGTTCTGTATTTACTTAATTGCATGAAATTAATCTAATATTAAAATTAATGTAATTCTTGATCAGTCACTAGTTTTTTCAATATATGCAATAGTAGATTTCAAAATATGATTGGTGGCTTAACATGGTACAATTTCAATTTTAAAGAATGTGAATAAAAATCGAATTTTTCCAGTAAATATATGACATGTTCTGCTAATGAGATACCTACATTTTTTTTAAATAAATTTCCATTGTAGGAGAAATCAGTGATAATCATTAACCCCTTACTGAAAATTTTTTTGGATCGTCGCAAAAAGGTTTGCATGTAGTTCTCTCTTTTTTTTTTTTTATCCTCAAAAAAAAAAAAAAAATAACAAATAAATAAAAAGTATTTTTCTTTTTGTTACAGTAATTTTGTAAACTTATATTTAATCAAGGGTTGCAATTAAATTATCATTTCTTTTTAGCTAATTGGTTTTTAGACAGGATTATACAACATTTTCTGTGCTGTGTCACATGCCCATAAAAAACATAACATGGTTTTTTTTATCTGTATTATTGTTGTAGATGTATATAAAGATTTTGCATTTGTTTTCTACTTAGCTGAATTTTCTATTGTCATCAACTTTTTAATTGACAGTAGCAATATCTATTTTTATCAGATATTCATTTGGAATCTTCTTTGTACATAAAAATATTTATTCATAATTTTTCCTTTTCTGATTAATAATATTACTTAAAAAATTTAATAGCATGCACTTGAAATATACTAGTCTAATAAATCTATTTAGCTATTAAATTATTAATTTAATATCTTGTACTTTGATAACATTTCCGAATTATGGATGAAGAATGTTTGTATTTGGAATAAACAAAAACCTAACTTGCAATCAAAAGCCTTTTGATAAATATATTTTTAAAAACAAATTAATTTAAGGGTATCAGAAGAGGTTTCTTATACCGAATAAAATGCTAATAAAATAAACTACCAACAAATGTTTATTCCAGAATAGTCACATTTACATTACTTAACATTTACTTAATTCATAATCAAAATTATTTTATAAGTGCATTAATACTCTTCGTTATATTGTATTTTTAAAGATGAATATGATTAATGATAACTCGGAAAATTTAATTTAAATAATCTAAAAGTAATATATAGTTTCAAAATATCCTGGTCATCTGGATATCCATATATTATAGAGCTGGCTAAATTAATACATCTCAACAGCACAATTTAATTTATAAAAACACAATCAGGGGCCAGAACCAGTGTTTCTTTCAAAAAGTGGTAATAGAATTTGGTCTTTTTTTCATTTGAACTAATGGTTTCAGTCAAGCTTAATCATAACCTATTTAAAAAAGAACTACATTTACACCCATGCATTTAAATTTTAACCATGCATTTTTAATTTAAGCAGATACTAGAACATTTCCCAATCAATTAAAAAATTTTCTCTCATTGCTAAACCCTAGAGTTATTTTCTGAAAGAAACAGATTTGTATGTTTCCAAAAGAAACAAAGGACCATCCCATTACTATAAGCAAACCTGCAGCAGCCACTAAATTGAACTTCACCACTATGATTTTCATTGTTGCACAAAAGTATGATGGGAAATCACTTCCTCTCAACAGTTTCAAAAGACATGAATCCAGTTGCATCCAATTTGGTAAGAAATTATAATTAATAGTAACAATAATCAAATGTCCTATAAAAAACCCAATTAAAAGCAGTTGGAAGCTTTATAATCAAATGGCAAGGGCCAGGAGTAAATCACTCTGCTAGATGAATGTCAGGCTTTCTATATTATCTGGCTCTAAAACAAATCAAATTTAAATTTGCTTATTCTAATAAAAATTTACTTAAATTAAATGGTGAATTACTTATCAATTTGCCTTCAAAAATTTCCTTCAAATCTAATGATTTTGTTATGATTTGTTTGTTTGTATTATCAATTGCAAAACTGAAAAATAAGATAAAGTAGAAAAAGCATTAATCAAACAGATGACAAAAAATATTTTCATTATTAATATTTTAGAATATTTGTATACGAATTAAAAATTATAAAGAAGTTGCAACATACCATACTGAAAACAATTGAACTAATAAACCAAAATAACATTCCCCCCATGACCAAAGAGTCCTTTCTGTTTTTGGTAAGGAGCAAAAATTTTCATCAGGGGACAGTTATTTCAAGTGCTCCCTAAAACATTATTAAAAACATTATGCAGTTACAAATAATTATTGTATACATATAATACAGTTAAAATTTTTATTTGAACCATGCTTTATTATACATCTTTTAAGTAGAATATGTAATTTTTTTCAAAACATTCACAAATTTATATTCAATATAAAATGGAGAAACACTATTAAGGACTGATGATGGGTTCTTAATCAGGGATAAGTTAGTCAGTGGATCCATATAGTTGCACAAGAAAAAATTAATCTTGATTTTCAGACTTTTTAATTAAAATTAGAATTTTCCATTGGAAAGTATGTAATAAATAAAAGTATTATAGCAGAATTCAATCTATTCTTTCTCACAGAGTTGTTGGAGTGAAACAATGCATACAGAGCAATGATAATCAGTGAAATTTTTATGTTGATTCACATCCAGGTGTTATTATCAAATGAAATACATATTATATATATATAGATACATACTACAATAAAAAAAAAACAATAATAAAAAAAAAAAAATTACTTAATAAGCTAAATAAAACTATTAAATTCAAGAAAATTATGTCTATATCATCAAATTTTTAAATAAACAGTAATTTTTAAAATGATACTTTCAGTAATTTGTGCAGTAGGTATGCACTTAAAAATATTCTTGGAAAGAGGTCACAGTGGCCTTTTATCTGGAAAAAAGATTTCATGGAGCAAAAAACTAAAAAATTCATGGGATAGATCAATGATTGATCAACGACATAAAAAAATATATCTTGAAATATACAAAAATATGCTGTTTCTATATGAGCCTTAAAAATAATTATATACCTGAAGTCCAGAATGATTATTGAGCACAAGTTGTAACAAGAAGCAAAAATTCGTCGTATACTTGTATGACTATCCAAATGCCCTGAAAAATAAAAATAATACATTTTGCTACTTTCAT